>LNAC01000275.1:1379866-1557302 GCA_002007465.1 Ailurus styani
AGGAGCGGGGGGGGGAGGGGGGGGAATATCCCCCATTGATTTAGTGAGGGCCAGATCTCAGGTTGTGCTGTGTCCACAGTAAGGCACAGCCCTCGGCACATGGATTGCTCCAGCAGCCTTCCCAGTTGAGCCGGCAGCACAACAGGCATTCTGCATGTGGGAGACCTCCAGCACTGGGGGTCCTAGGGGATCCCCCCCTTCCCAGATCTGCAAAAGAAACCTCTCCATTTTAACATTCCTTACCAGCCCAAAGGCTATCAGCTGGGATCTTGGCATTCCATGAACTCGCTGTGGACTCTTGAAAGACTTCCAAAGTCCTCAGCTCAGGTTCCTAAACCCCTCCTCTACCCAACAATGCTTTGTAATATCCTGGGCTCTATAAATCCTAGGGCTCGTGTCATGAGTGTTCCTACAAAACAGAATAACCTCAATATAAGGCAAAGTCTTGTTTTTGAAAGTAAATAGAGATACACGATTGCAGTTTTTCTAAAGCTTCCAATTTTCTCAAATTTTCCATTTGGATGGTATGTGTTAAGCCCATCCTTAGTGACCCTAGCTAGTCATTATCATTACTAACAACAAAATATAGCAGATGTTTATTTGGATAATGATGCTGACTCAGTAGTCTAGAGGGAACACTCTCACAGAGGGAAGGAGCTGCAGTCAACTCTGCATGTGATCAGCTGCTGGCCCTGAATGGGGGTTCACTGAAGAAACGGCACTGGCTCCATTTTAAGGTGATGGTAAGTGTGTGTGTGTGTGTGTGTGTGTGTGTGTGTGCGTGCGCACACACACGCATGTGTACGAGTAAACACTTGTAATTCGTCCTCTTGGAAGAAGTGGAATCCATTATTTTGTGAGGCATTCTGTTTTGCTGCTTTTCTAGCAATACATAAACCTGTCTTATTCTGGGAGTCAAAGTATCTTGCAGACGTTACTTCTGGTCTGCATGGGGAGGAATTATTGTTTCCAGAGTCAGCATCCTCCCCCAATCCCTAAAAGAGCTCTTGAATGCTAACCAAAACAATCCCACCACTTCAAAGCTCACAGATGCTTATATTAGACTTGAAGGTGAAAGTTCAAGGAAGGAGGTTTCTTCATTTCTAATTCCTGCCATCTGGTCTGAATCTGACTGCAGGGAGAAGCAGGCTGGCAGGTGACAGCTTAGAGCATGGCTGGTCTTTACAAATGCCACCCAATCCTCTTCTGTGTAATTGGTACTTGAATTTGCATAGATTTGCATAAATTATACATCCATCAGAATTCTTTTGGTGCCCATTTAGGATCAAAATAAATCTGCTATTTTTAAAGTATCAATCCTAGGTGGCTTTTTTTTTTTTTTTTGTAAAATACCTGTGATTTTATCAGTCATTGCTCTAGTAAGGTCTCCCAGTGGTAAGTACTCTGCCCATGGCAAACATTCATTTAATAAGTATGTGTTGAATAAATGAATGAAGCCAAGATCTTTACTATCAGTCCTAGCCATTGATCCTGAGCCAACATCTGAAAGCTTTCTTGGGCTGAAAGGCACCTGAAAGCCTGGCACAATGTAGGAGCAGACCAAAGGTAGAGACTGCCCAGCGAATGGCCGCAGACAGGGTGGTGACTCCTTTGATCTCCCAGCATGACTAATGCCCTCAGACCAGTGGCTTGAGGTTACTGGTGCAACCCTTCCAATGTGCTGGAGTACTTCGAGCACACTCACCTGTTTGCATGCCTGTCTTCTTCTTTAGGGCAGGGGATGGAAAGAGAGTAAGAGTAATAAATGAGATAAAGGCAAGACGGGAATTTGCCCACTCAGAAGCAAGGCCCCCTTGCAGTTCTTAGAAGATCTTCTGACAGTACTTTACGTTGAGGTTCTCTGCTCTTATCTCTGACATCATTGGTTTCCTCTCGGTTATCTGAAGATTTCTGGAGAAGAGAAGAGTAAGTTTCCTCAAACCCACACTCCAACACTAAAGGAGACTTTTTTTTGTGCTATAAAGGAGCTTTTTCTTTCTCCTAATCCAGTGTTGGGATCTCTAAGGAATCCTGGGCCTGGAGTTCACACAGCCCTGTGGTTCTCCCCTTGAGTGTACATCAGCACCCCCTGGGGAAAGTAAGCTAGATCTGCCCTCAGAGAGTTAGATTAAATAGGCCTGGGGAGGATCCTGGGAATCCAAACCTAGGTGTTTAAAAAGCACTGCCAGGTGAAACTGAAGGACAGAAGAGTTGAAAACCCCAAACACTTCAGTTGGTTTGCCCATGAAGGAAATTTAGTTCAGAGAGATGTAATTGCACAGAAAGCCAAGCCCTGGAACCAGAGCTCTCTCTTGTTTAAAAAGAGATTAGCCCAGAGGTGTGATTAGGAGAAATGTGAGTCTGTCTTTAAGGCAGAAGCATCTGGGGTGAGGTAAAGAATGGAATCTTTTCAAGCACAAGCCTTACCAAACTTTGCTTCTATAGAATCTAAAACTAGGTGCTCCCAGAAGTCTGTAAAAGAAATGAATCCATCTACTAAAGTGGGGCCCCACTATCTATCTCCACTATCTATCTCCACTGCTCCAACCTAGTCCTGGTTTTCAGCTCAGGTTCTTGGTGAGGTGCAGAGGTGGTATCTGGGAGGAGGAAATGGATGCTGCTTAATCTTAATCTTCCAGGAATCCAAAGCGTTCTTCAGATACTTCACCTGAGTCCAAAAACTGTCAGGGATTGATATTCAGCCCAACAGCAGTTCGAATAGTAGTCTGACCCTCCTTGAGGGGTTGGCACAATGTAGGAGATCCCTTCTGGGATCCCTGGGTCATATTTGTTTTGCAGGAAAAGAGTATTAGAAACTTAATCTAAGACCCTTGGAAGTTCTCCAAGTTCAAGAAATTATTAGAATGCAAAACTGCCATGGTCAAGAAAGTCCTCCTCATTGCTCTTAATTCTCTTTGGTCCCAAGACTGAACTCTATACCAAAAATACAGTTCCGAAGTCTATTCTAACTGGAAAGTTGAATGCCACAGAAAGGTAACCAGGGAGTCTGGGCTATATCATCACTAAATGCCCACACAGGGACAAATGATACATGGGCCATATTCACACTGCATGGGCTTCCTTTACATTATGCAACACCTGGACTTTTGTGTGCTTCCCAACCCACCTCCCCCCAAAATACTTACTGAGCACCTATTTTATGTATGATGATCTGCATATGGTGTCTCTTCTCATTCTCACAGAGATCTCATAAGGAAGGGGTCACCATCCTTTACAGATGAAGAAATTCCCCCAGGTCACTCAGTTAGAAAACACTGCCAGGATTTGAACTCCTAACTGTCCAGTTTCAAAAGGTCTGTTCTTTCCACTAAGAGCCTCCCCAAAACATCAAGAGGAGAGCTGAGCAGTTATCCCCTGCTCCAGAATGACTGGTATATTAAAGTATAAGCTGAGCCTCATATACCCATGGGGGGAAGCCAAGGGCCTTTCCCTGACTTCAGAGAGCTTTCCTAGGCTGCCCTGGGGTTAGAGGCAGCTCCGTCAGGCAGCTTTAAATACACACATTTCCAGGAAGAAGGTTCCTTAGTTAAAACCTGCTGTTTTGAATTTCCACAGCTATGGCTTTGCCTAACTTCCTACCAGCAGATGGATTTAAAGAATTCTTTGCAGGGTGTGGATGCTATGAGCAGAGCTTCCCTCCTCAAGATGGTTCATCCTGATGGTTTTGTTTTTGTTTTTAGTCTTTTGTTGGTTGTTACACTGATTCTGAGGGATGCAAAAGCACAGTGAGACATTTAGTTGCCTTCCAAATAAAGTTCTTGCTACAGAGTTGAAACATTTGCACTGTAATTGTGTGTCTTCAGTGTCAGAAAGGGAGTCATTTAACTTTTCATGGAGATATTTCTACGTTTAACAGCAGCCCACATGCCAACAGAAGCCACGAATGATTTGTTTTCTCCTGATTTGCTTCTAAGCAATTCAAAGTTTTATACACCAGCAGAGAGCTCTGAATGGGAGATGACATGCTCCACAAGTGTGTCGAATGTATAAGTGGATGCAAGTCAGACGGTCTGGCAAGTCTAATGTTGAGAACTCAAAGATGTTCCTGGGAAGACACGGGCCCATCAAAGCCCATCACCCTGCTGCACTGAGCACTTTACACACAAGAGCTCAGTGACTCTTCACCACAATCCTATAAGGTGATAGAATTCTTGTGAAAAACGAGGAAGCTGATGCTGAAGGGGCATAAGCAACTTACCCCATTCTCATAGCTATCAAGAAGCTACATGGAGTCATTACTATTCTGCCCATCCCTTGTTTCCACCCCAGGTAGGGAGTCACTGAACCCATTAGGAATGGGATTTCACTTTTTGGCTCACCGTCAGATTAACTGCATCCCAGACCCAGCAAGAGGTTCTCAGAGAAAAGTGTGGTAATCTCAGAGCAGCCCAGAGTCTGGCTGACTCTGGGGTCATTTCTGAGCAACGCTCTCAGCATTGTACTGACTTACCCTCTCCCCAAGAGAGTAGCAGACCAGAGAAGCCAAGGGCTTTTTGATTTACCCCCAAACTCTCCTGAAGGACAAATATGTGCTAATCAGCAACCAGCAACTCAAGACTTCCTGTTTTCTTGGGTGTTTTTCACAATAGCTGGCCCCCTGCTTTGGGTTAAGTTTATATTCATGGAAGAATTAGGGGTGAGACCACAACAGTGTTCTTTTTCCTCACAATCTAAAGCAATTCCTAGATAAATCTCTTCCACAGAGAAGGAGATCCTTGCTAAATAGACTCCCTTTTTGAACTGGGGGTTTAGGCTCACCCATGGAGTACGGAAGTCCCCAAAAATATCATAAGCCATCTCTAAAACAAAAAATCACTGGGGCGTCAGGGTGACTCAGTCAGTTAAGTGTCCAGCTCTTGATCTCTCCGCTCAGGTCTTGACATCAGGGTCATGAGTTCAAACCCCATGTTGGGCTCCACACTGGGCATGAAGCCTACTTATGTCTCCACAAGCAATCACTAACCCCTGGGCTTTTCACCACACCCCATACTCTGTTTATCTCCAAAGAAAAATGATTCACTTGTTAATGTGCCCTGAGACCCAATCTGAGGTGAAATAAGATGGCTTAGTATCACCTTTTCTTATGTGTCTAAGAGCTATTTTTATAATTATATTCAAATGTTTAGTTATAAACAAGAGATTAAAAAATTATAAGCTAAAATGAAATGTGATGTGAAATGGTTCTTGGTGAAATTCCTTGTAGGAACCCTAATCTCAAATTTCCTGGAATCCATCCTTTGCTGTACTATTTCTGGTCTTTTTTGTGCCAAAATAGGCGCTTTCCCTAAACCAAAAAACTCTTCTTGGCTTTGTTAGTAGGAATCACTACAGGAAAACACAAAGCTACACTGAATATCAATATTAGCATCAAAATGTACAGAGCATTAAAAAAAAAAAAACCTACCTATATGCCTGGTACTTCTTATCAAAACTCTTTTAGAATCTATTTCTTGACTGCCAGTCTGTTCATTTAAAAATGAGAGAGGTGAACTAAGTGATATCCAAGATTCTTTCTAATTTTGATGGCATCGATCTATAAATACATAAAGTAATTCTCCAAAAGCTCTAAGTAGAGTTAGAATAAATTTTCTTAGTGATTTAGAATGAATATTTTCATCACACCAACATAATTATAATAGAGTTGGTATTTCATTTTGCTACATTAAGCCAGGTTTATTGAAATGAATGTATAATTTCTTTTCTTTTCTTTCTTTTTCTATAAATATAGCCATTTGCCCAAAAAGTCAAATACTCAAATGAAAATTGTTTTATCCATACAAGCCTTGCCATTGAAATGACTCCTTCAGTGCATGATGACTTCAGAAAGGTGACCGATGGTGGACCAGTTTACAGACAGCCACATACATTCTCCTCTCTTTCTGCTGAAGCTGAGACATCTCTGACCAGTGGAGACTGTGACCTGGGTGTTGATTGAGCCGCAAATGAGTACAGAATGGACACTCTCCCACTTCATGTCAACGGCTGTTTGGCTGAAGTCCAAACCACATATAAGAAGCCTAAATCACACCATACCACTGAGTTTCTGTTGACAGGAAAATCTCCAGCCTGCTTTCTGGGTCACCTAGGATGACACTGTGAAGATGCTACTATATCCCTAGAACCTAATTTCAAATGTTATTTGGACATCACACAGTACGCACGTCAGAATCCACAGTTTACAACACAATTATGCACTTACTTTCAGCAAAACAGAGAGGACAAGGAGCCCATAGACCTGGCTGAAACTAAAAGTTCTTACAAATTGGCTTGCTTTATTGACGGGAGACCATGTTTTCTTCTCCAGTAGTGCCTTCTTTTAATGAACCGTGTGCACTTGTGTATTGGGACAGTGTTGTCACTGACACAAAGACAGGGCTGCGAGTCCACAGGAAGCTCAGCGAGTGAATGCTAGTGGGTAGGAACAAGAATTTCCTCCTTGTCCAAATTTAGACAGGCACCTCTGAGCCCTCTTTTCAGCTAGGCCTTGTTCTCGGGACTTATCTTTAGCCATTTAGTCTAGGTTTAGCAAGACTCTAAGTCAATTTCTCTGGTCAAATTCCTCACCCCCCCCTTTTGACACCTGATCACACTGACCTGCTTTCAGGAAAAAGACCTACCCTTGACCTCTCCTCTTAATAACTTTCCACCCATGACACACCCCTCCCCAAACTCTGCTTATTGGCTATAAATCCCCAGGACTTTTGCTGCACTCGGAGTTGAGCCCAACCTCTCTCTTCTATTGTGATAGTCTTGACCTCCATAACAACAGTCCTGAAGAGTCTCCTCCTTACCATTTGAACAAGTGTCAGAATAATGTTTTCCTTAACGACAGGCTGTGTTGTGCGCTGTAAAACAAAGCATTTTGATCTTCTCCAAGTTTTATAGTTTGGTTTCAGCCACAGGTATTAAAATATGATCAACTGTCTGAGGCCCAAAGGCTCCAAAGCCCTTGTTGTAGACACACTTAATCCTTTCTCTTTCTCCCCTCCTTTCCCCAACTCTCCGGAAAAAGAAAAGCTGCGCCTTACTTAAAACTGCTTTCAGCATAAAAACATTCCAATAGAGTAGAGCTGGACACATGGGGAGAGGCATAGCAGCTCCACTCTGGACCATAAAATGACAAGTAGGGGTTCTTTTGCCAAGAGGGGGCCCCCTGCACCAGGTGGAAGGCAGTGTGGGTGAATGGGTGGGTGCCAGGGAAGTACTACCAGATGCCAGGATGAGGTTCTATAGGTCACTGGAACAAGAAAAAGACTAACAGCATCCTTGTTAGAAGCAGAGAGTAGAAGAAAGTCTGAGGGAGAATAAAGAGAAAAAATAACAGCTAGGGGGACAAAATCTGGAAGAGTAAGGAGGGGAAGTGGGAGGTTTGAGCCTCAGGGTCATTTCTGGCAGAACTCTAGCAAATGCCTGCACAAACCCACACAAATCTGATGATGCCATCATCTTCCATCCCTTCCTGAAGCCAAGGGGATGTTCTCCAAATTTATGGAAAAGGGAACCTAAAGGTAGTGATTTGTCTATTCACCAGTTCATACACATACAAATCAGCCGAGTTAGTTATTCTGGCTTGTTTTATGGTCTGTTTCTCAGGCATCTAAAGATCACCGGTGGTAGGGTAGTGGGTGATTTATTGCAGAAAATTATTCTACTTTTCTCTGTCTTTTAAGTGCACACAGTTGTTAGACCACACATTTGGCAGTGGATATGATCCACAAAACAAAAGCACAGTCAAAAGCTATTCTACACATGAACAGAAAGCTTCTTCCATGACAGTCTCCCAGAGCTCCACAAACCCTCCTGCCATCTTGTATCTACTTCCTTGGCTTAAAATGCCATTGGAAATTGCCTTTGACTTCCTTAATGCTCTGAACATGTGATTTCTGAGGAGATAAGGGTGAGTGTTGTGGACTCTGGTGAAGACATGTGTTGGGAGATGTGAGAATATAAGCAGATCAAAGTCATTCTTCCACTGTTCTCTGACAGGATCTTGTCATCAGAGCAATGAAGGTCATAGCATGCCAATTCCCAAGCAGGGAAGCCCAGTGGGCTGGGTGTTCCTTGTTAGCATCTATAGACCCACTCTCCCTTCTGTCCCATTGTGTTCCCTGGGAGGATGCCCTCTGTGGATCACATCATTCCAACTGACTTGCCCTCTGGTTTCCATTAGGTTTGGCCAATGACAGGCACTGGCAGGAGATCAGAGGGTGAGAGGAGGGAGAACTTCTGGAATTGAGCTTCTTCCCACTTCACTCCAGCCTCCATCTTCCCTCCTCCCAGGCTCAGATGTGCAGTGATAGCAATCTTTGACAGAAGGTCACTGATCCTTTCTGGTGGCACATCTCTCCAGAGAGCTCCAGCTCATGGCACTTTCTGGTAACCTCTCCTTACCCTCCTTTAGACCACGAAAGGAATGGCATCATTTCCTGCTGGCACCAGTCCCCGTCACCATCCCTTGGTGGTTGACTTAACCTAACCCACACATTTTTTAAAGCATCCTCTTTAGATATCTTTTGTATAACCCATCTGTTTCCTACTGGGACTTTTACCACTACACACCTCTTCATTCACTGTCAGGATTTTTTATACCTATCTCAATTTTCCAAAGCATAGCTCCAACCTAAACTATTTATTTCACATTTAAGAGTATTTAAGACTACATTAAAAAGAAGTGATTATAGGTTCCACTTTCAGAATGACCATGCAAGGAGACCTGAGGACCTATTCCCCAGTGAAACAATTATAATGGGTGAAAACTATTTTTTAAAAACATTTAAAGTCTCTAGAAATTGTCCTAGGGGAATATAAAAGATGAAGAAACATTTATTCAAGAAAAGCTACTAAATCTTGGTAAGAACAGCGAGTTTGTGGCACTTGAGCTTTGACCTGCTATCTCCCTCTCCCCTCTAGCTCAGCTTGAGGGCAGCTCTACTCCTAATGGGTCTGCCCAAAAGGTGAGGCGCCCTCTCCCCCAACCTCCTAGTTAAGGACAATAGTATCTCACTGAAAGGGACAGGGCACCAGCAGTTTTCATCCCCACCAACTTCAACTTGGAAAGGCTAAAATTCCTGGTGAATGTGGCTGAAAAGCAGACATTTCCCATCCTCCATTCAGTCCCCACTCACAGGGCAGAAGCCCTATACCAGATGTGGCAGACCAAGAATATGAGGGACACAATTATCATTCCTTCCAGCTACTCCAGTTTCCACATCAAGAGAAGCAAGCCAAGAAGATCAGAGGCTGCCATCCCCTGCCAGCACCCAAAGGAGTAGCTCTGAGATTTCGCTTAGTGGCGAGGCAATCTATAAGAGCAGTAGGCTCCAAAGATTCCCCCTAAAAAGCTGACTTTATTATAAAGTGTGGGGAAGTGAAAGCCTAATGGTGCTCTCAAAAATAATGGGCATTTTGGTGATAAATAATTAAAAGGAGATCCTACTTAAAAAAATATATTTTTTAAAAAAGCTGAACCATAGGCAAGATAATTAATCAGAAAAACAAAACAAAACAAACAAACAAAAACCAGGGAAATAGATAGACAAGATGAGCTATCCAAGGGTCAGAACAAACCTCAAAGACCAGCCTCAAAAACTGCTCCTACCTGAATTTAATTGAACCATACTGTGGAGCAAATTATACACCAGCCATTGTCAAAAACGATAGAGAAACTGTTAAATTACTATAGTGTACACCAGAAACTAATATAACGCTGTATGTTAACTAACTGGAATTAAATAAAAACTTAAAGTAATAAAAACAAAACAATAAAAAATCAGCTGGTAGTTGGTGAAGCTTAACAACTTAGTTTGATATTGAATGAAGGAGACAGCTTACAGAGTGCTCAGAAAGTCAAAAGTAACACGGTAGACATAAATCCAATAATCGTCATCCTCATACTCATCCTCATCCTCCTCTTCATTATCATCACTGTGAATGGATTAAATGGCCAAATAAAAAGGTAGAGATTTTCAAACTGGATTTTAAAAAAAATCCCATTATATGCTGTCTGTAGGAGACAACATTTCAGATTCAAAGATACAAATAGATTGAACATAAAAAGGTAGAAAAACATGTCATACAAACAGCAACCATAAGAAAGCTGGAGTGGCATACTGATATCAGACAAAATGGACTTTAAAAGAAACAAACAAAAAGTAACTAGAGATAATGAAGGACATCTTATAATAATTAAAATGTCAATCCCTCGAGAAGATATAACATGTATAAACATACATAAACTTAACAACAGAAACTCCAAAAACACATGAAACAAAAGCTGACCAAATTGAAGGGAGAAATTGACAGTTCTACAATAATATTTGGAGACTTGACTACTCTATTTTCAATAATGAAGAGAACAATGCCTCCTTAAGACCGTAAAGAAAGAAGAGCAAACTAAACCAAAGCCAAGCCGAAGAAAGAAAACAGCAAGAATTAGAGTAGAAACTAGAGAATAGAAAAATAATGGAGAAAATTAGTAAAATCAAAAGTTTGTTCTTCGAGAATAAGAAAACTGACAAATCTTTAGCTAGACTGACCAAACAAAAAAGAGAGAAAACTCAAATTTCCAAAATTAAGAATGAAAATGGGGACCTTTCTACTGACTTACAGAAATAAGTAAGATTACAAGGGAATAATGAACAACTACATGCCAACAAATTAATTTAAATGAAATGAACAAATTCCTATAAAAACTACCAAAACTAACCCAAAAAGAAATATTACCCAAACAGATCTATAAAAAAGTAAAGAGATTGACTTACTAGGCCAAGATGACATCACTGGAAACTCTCCCAAAAATTAAAATAAGGATTAATACTGTTCTTTTAAAACTTTTCCAAAAAGTGGAAGAGAGAGGAACACTTTCTCATTCTTTAAGTTCAGAACTATCCTGATATCAAAACCTAAAAGATATCATGGGAAAGAAAACTACAGGCCATTATTTCTCATGAATATAGATACACAATCCATCGAAGTACTAGCAAATCAAATCTAGCAACATGCAAAAGTATTGTACACTATGACCAACTGAAATTTATCCTAGGAATGTAAAATTGGTTTAAGTTTTGAAAATCAATTAATGTAATAGATAATATCAATAGGACTAACACCATGTAATTATCCCAATAAATACAGAAAAAGTAGTTAAAGTCTAATATCCCTTGACAATAAAAAACACTCAACAAACTGAAAATAAAGAAAATTTCCTCAGTCTAATAAATAGCACTTATCTAAAATCCATAGCTAACATCATATCTAATGGTGAAAGACTGAATGGTTTTCTCCTAAAATCAGAAACAAGAAGCATGACCACTGTTCCCACTCCTATTCAACACTGTGCTGGAAGTTCTAATCAAAGAAATTGGGCAAGAAAATGAAATAAGAGGCATCTAGATTTAAAAAGAAAAAGTAAAGCTATCTAGTGGCATATAACAAAATCTCATATATAGAAGATACTAAGGAATCTAATAAAAAAACTAATAAATGAGTTCAGCAGGTTTGAAGAGTATAAAATTATGATCCAAGTCAATTATATTTCTATATACATATAATGAACAATCTGAAAATAAAATCAAAATAATTTCATTTATAGTATCATAAAAAAGAATAAAATACTTGAAAATATATTAACAAAAGAAATGGAACTCTTTAGCAAAAGAAAATACAATTAACAAAAGAAATCAAATGATGAATATGACAAAACATTACGAAAAGCAATTAAAGAATACCTAAATAAATAGAAAGACATCCCATGTTCATGGACTGGAAGATTTAATATCATTAAGATGGCAATACTCCCCAAATTGATCTACAAATTCACCACAATTTGTATCAAAATGATAGCTGGATTCTTTGCAGAAATTGACCAACTGATCCAAAAATTCCAATGGAAATTCAAGAGACCCAGAATAGCCAAGAACTTTTTTTGAAAAAGAACAAAGTAGGAGGACTCACATCACAGTTTCTCATACTTCCAAGACAATTCAATGGGGGAAAGAAAAATCTTGAACAAACTGGAAATCCATATGCAAAAGAATGAGGTTGGACCACTACCTTGTATCATCTACAAAAATGAGCTTAAAATGTATCTAAAACCTAAATGTAAGAGCATAAACTGTGAAACTCTTGAAGGAGACATACGCATACATTTTTGTGACCTTAGATTACTAATGGTTGCTTAGTCTAACAACAAAAGCACAAGAAAAAAATAGAAAATTAAAAATCATCAAAATTAACAACTTCTATATTTACAAGGACACCAGTTAGAAAGTTAAAAACACAACCCACAAAATGAGAGAAAATATTTGTAAATAATATATCTGAAGAGGTACTTGTATTGAGAAAAGACAGGTAACTATTTAAACTCAATAACAAGAAGACAAATAACCCCATTAAAAACTACCAAAGGGGCACCTGGGTGGCTCAGTTGGTTAAAGCCTCTGCCTTCGGCTCAGGTCATGATCTCAGGGTCCTGGGATCGAGGCCCATATTGGGCTCTCTGCTCGGCAGGGAGCCTGCTTCCTCCTCTCTCTCTCTGCCTCTCTGCCTACTTGTGATCTCTCTCTCTCTGTGTCAAATAAAGAAATAAAATCTTAAAAAAAAAAAAACTACCAAAGGATCTGAATAGATAATTCTCCAAAGTAGATAAACAAATGGCTGATAACCACATAAAATGATTCTCGGTATCATTAGCATCAGGAAAATGTAAATAAAAGCCACAATGATATATTCCTTCATACCTACTAGAATGATTATAATATAAAATTTAAAAAAAACATATAACAAATACTGGTAAAGATGTGGAGAAATTGGAACACTCATCATTGTTCTTGGGAATGTAAAATGGTGCAACTAATGTGGAAAACAATTTGGCAGGTCCTCTTACTTACTATGTGACTCAGCAATCCCATTCCTAGTTACACACATGAGAGAAATGTAAACATGTTCAGCCAAATGACTTAAACAAGAATGCTCATAGCAGCATTACTCATAATATCCATACAATGGAAATAATCCAAATATCCATCAATTGATGCATGGATAAATAAAATATGGTATATCCATATAATGGTATATTTTATGAGGTCATAAAAAGGAATGAAGTACTGATCCATACTACAACATGGGTAAACCTTGAAAACATTATGCTAAGTGAAAATAGGCAGTCACAAAAGACTACATGTAGTATAATTCAACTGGATGAAATATCCAGAACAGGAAAATCTTTAGAGACAGAAAGTAGATTAGTAGTTGCTAGAGCTGAGAAGGGGGGAAACGGGGAGTCATTGTTAATGGATATGGGGTTTCTTCTGGGGGAATAAAAATGTTGTAAAATGGATTGAGGTGATGGTTGTACAACTATGTGAAATACCAAAAAAACATTGAGTTGTACGTTTTGGATGAATGAATTTTATGTTATGTGGATTATCTCTCAACAAGGCTGGTTGTTTTCTTCTTAAGTGGTTACAGTTGTTTTTTCTGACCCAGGAAAGTAAACCAGCCATTAACATGGAACAGCACTTCTCACGGTTCACCTTCACACCATCCACTGCGCTCAGACGTGATTTCTGCTGCACAGGAAATGCAGACAGTATAGCGTGATGGCTAAGAGCCAGCTGCCTGTGTTAGAGTCCTGGCTTACTCATTTACCAGATGTGGGATTTGGGGAAAGTTCCTTAATCTCTCTGCCTCGGTCCCCTTACCTATAAAATGAGGGTAATAATCATGTCTAGCTCAAAGAGTTTTCAGAGGATTTAAAAATATAATACATTGAAAGCTATTAGAACACTCCCTAAGACATATTCAGTGCAATAGAAGTGCTGCTGTATTATTAACCCATTTCCCCTTCCTAACACCATCTCAGAATTCTCCCACCATGCAGACAGGCCAATCATCATATTCTATCCCCTTGTCCACAGTGATTGGTTCAGAGACAGGCCCATGAGTTAATCAGGCCAGTCAGGGCCAGGAAGACTCTATTCTCAGAACTTGGTTGAGCTGTGCGGTCACAAATCCCCT
Source organism: Ailurus styani (assembly GCA_002007465.1). NCBI lineage: Eukaryota > Metazoa > Chordata > Mammalia > Carnivora > Ailuridae > Ailurus > Ailurus styani. The sequence continues at coordinate 1,393,904 of LNAC01000275.1, forward strand.
CCTTTCACCTGGCAATAAAATAAGGATGCATTAAACCCCCACCCCAGAAGTTCAGGCAGTCACTAGGGGACCACAGGGGAAAACTTGTGATGAGAGAGACACACAGGGAATAGTTTGAATGTGAGTTTCTCCTGGAAATCTTTTCCCCATCATCACTACACACAGACCGGATTAAGTGTTCTTGCTATACAATTCCACAGCAACTTCTCCATCCCCTAAAACACATCCCAGTTTGCCCAGGGCAATCCCAGTTTAGACATGTTGGCCCACTATAATTATTAAGAACCCCTCTTTCACCTTCAACAGAGTCCTAGTTGAATAATAAATTAGATAATCATCTTTTTCTATCACAAAATTTATGTACTGTATGTAGTTATTTGTTTAAACATCTGGCTTAGTTGTTTGGCACTAATCCTTATAAAAGTCAGGGACTGTGATCATATTAGCCCTGGTTTTATTCCCAGTACCTAACCATGTGCCTGCCATGAAATAGGTGTTTAATAACTGTATACAGAATACATGAATAAATGAATAAATGAAATAATTTTTTAAATGATCACCACACCTATTCCTAGTCCCAATGTTTTCCTCTTTCAAAATCATTACCTCTTAAAACCATGCCTAATGTTTAGTTTTTATGCTGATTTTATAATACATTAAAACACATTGGAGAGGCAAGCACAGAATGGGATGGTCCTATAACACACACCCCTTTGAATGCAATGTTTGCTCCTCTGGGAGCCAGTGAATGGAACTATCCTATTCTCTTGCCTTCAAACAGACACAACACCTGAACAGTTAAGGACACCAAGTTGAGTAAAGACTTTTTTTAGTTGAAATCTGAAACTCAAGGTAAAATTCCCAGAAGCAGACAAAGCCCAACCAGAATTTTCCATTGGAAAAAAAAAAAAGCAATGCAGTCTTACAAAGCTTTTGTAGCAAATTTAAGTTGTGCAGAAGAGTCCTAGAAAGGTTTCTACGTTCCCTACTTGCTTTTTTGGCCTTCGTTTGACCTCTCTGCCATGTAGCTCAGCTTAGATTTAGCACATAAAGCTTTATTGGATCTGTAAGCCATCTAATTCCCCCATCTTTTGCCATGATATTTTTTTCATAACTATGAGAAATAACTTGCAAAGAAGCTGGGAGAAGTTTTTCATTTTCAAGAGCTGGAATTGTCACTCGAACTGCAGGAAGAATAAGGACAAATTTGGAAGAAGATACTCGGCACAAATTCACTTATCTATTTGATATAAGAGGACGAAAAGAGTAAGGAAAATACACTCTTCAGAATATTTTTGGCCTTCCTTTAGTCCTATTAACAGCACCCCAGAGGCAAATGTGGCCCAATCTAAAAGGTTTACTGTATGTTCTAAAGTTAGACTTAATTCACGTTACTTTCATGCCCCTAGGGTGGGCCACCAATGTTCTGAATCCAAAAGCTGGTTCAAGGGAAAGAAAGGAAAGCGATGGAAAATGTCCAGCAAAGAAGTTAGACATGCTTAAGGGTGGTAAAACCACATGAATAAGGGTGACAAAACCACATGAATATTAATCGGTCCAATGCTAACCTTGACCCATCATTAAAACAAAAACACTTTTAAGCTGTAGGACAAGAGAGATGAGACAGCTCTTCCCAGGCTATTTGTCATCTCTTTGCTCTCTGCATTTCTTGCTGCTGGTTCTCAGGACTGCAAGATTATAAAAAGAGAAACTACACTTCCAATACTTCTTGATTAAACATCCCAGACCAAGAAAAACCCATGACCTCATTGTAAAGCAAGGCTAGGCTAGATGAAGAGCCGCTCTCCTCCCTAGGTGCTCAGAAATGGCTTTGTCATTTCTTCCCCCACACTTCAGCCATGGCCAGAAAAAAAAGAATTCTGAGCCCTGACTCTTTAGCCAGATGGAGAAGTCTTTTCTCAACTTTGCCATTTTTTGTGTCCTACTAACTGCTTTTTCTTCTTTTCCTGTTCTTTAATTTCCCTGTGCACCTCCTAAAGAAATTTATTTACAAAACTATGAACTAACTTCCTCTGCAGGGCTGGATGCTGAATTCCAGAAGAAAGGCAAGGGAGCTAATGGTGAACGACATGTGAATAGCTTTGGGAGTTAGGATGACACCTTCAGAGATCTTACTTGTAAGCCAGAGGGGAAACTCTAATGAGGTGTGCATCAAAGACCTCTGGACAAAGGTGTCTATGGAATCATCTTCCAGGATAACGCAAACCTAGATTAATTATCTTTCATTTTGTTATTTTTACTCTCCATCAAAGAAGAAATGGTCACTATTTCTGTTACATTGTTTTGAAGATATGTCACTATGCCTCACTATCAAAAATCTTATCCATCAAAATCTGAACCAAGAAAACATCTCATTTAAAACACAATTACTCACAATCCAAAAGGATGAATCCCTTCACAAAAGGATTTGTCACTGGTTTCTTTTAAATACTGTAGTAAGGTTTTTCAATGTAACTAAAGTTATCTGATTATATTTTAAGATTTACACACAAGTTCTCAGGGTTTCACATTTTAAAATATACAGTGCATGCATTTTTTCCCTAAGCAGAGGGATTATAAATCTCACTGCAAGTTTTCTTCCCTTTTTATTGTCTACCACTGCATTGTTACTAATTGATATTTCACAGAAATCTTGCCCTACACAAAATAAGTATTTTGAATGTATTCCTTTAATCATTTACTATTTTATTTTTTGTAATGAGTCATTCATCTAACTAAATGCCTATTCAACATCCACAATGTTTCAGGTCTTTTATCCTGCACAGTTAATGGCTAATACCACTTTTAACTCCCCTCCCGTGACCTGCTGATTCCTTTAACGAAAATTCAAACTTCAGTCAAAACTCTTACCTCTATCTCCAACAGAGTACAAAAATCTTGCAATGAATACAATTGCCTGTGAAATTTCACACTGGTGGGGGAAAGATGTACTTTTAAGTAAATGGTATTGATATAACTGGCCAACTCTATTTTAAAAAGAAAAAAAATACATCCATTTCTCATATTATAAGATAGGATAAATTCCAACTATATCAGAAATTTAATCAAATGAAACCCTGCAACTATGAGATGAAAACATTAGTGAATTGCTGTATTATATGAGTGGGAAAATATGTCATGACCATGACTCAAAATCCTGAAACAAAAAGAGAAAGGACTTGTAAGATTGATGTCAAAAATTAAAGAAAAAACCCTTTACATGGGGAAACCATTGTAAAGAATGTAAAAAGGAGACAAATGGCAAACTAGGAAAAATAAGTGCAACTTATATCATGAAGGGTAAATATCCTTAATATGTGGACATCTTTTAATATTTGAGAAGAAAAGACCAATGACCTTATATTGTCAAAACAGATTAAGAAGGAATCCATAGGCAAGTGGAAGTGACCTATAAAAAGCTCAGCATTGCTGATAATGGAAATATAGCTTCAAACTTCACTGAGATACCAGTTCTCACCTACCAGATTAAAAAAGAATAAAAAAGTTTGACCACATATACTTTCGGCAAGACCATGGGAAAATAGGCACTTTTGCTCAGCTGGTGGGAATGCAAAATTACACATCTCTCTTGGAGGGAAATTTGCCAATCTTTTCTGAAGGGAACTTGCTAGATATTGGCCCAGCAGTCCCATTTCTAGTAATCTAACCCAACAATACACAAGCAAAAATACAAAAAGATGAACAAGGCTATTCACTGCAACACAATTTGTAATAATAAAGGACTTGGAAGCAACTCAAATGTCCACAATAAAGGCCTGACTGAATAAACCAAGATACAGCCACATAATGGAGTACAAAGGCAGCTATGAAAAGAAACAAAGATGAAGGGCACCTGGGTGGCTCAATGGGTTAAAGTCTCTGCCTTAAGCTCAGGTCATGATCTCAGGGTCCTGGGATCAAGCCCCACAACAGGCTCTCTGCTCAGCAGGGAGCCTGCTTCCCCCTCTCTCTCTGCCTGCCTCTGCCTACTTGTAATCTCTTTCTCTCTGTCAATAAATAAATAAAATCTTTAAAAAAAATTAAAAAAAGAAGAAACAAATATGAACTCTACAGTATTATGGGATGATCTTCAGATAAATCATTAAGTAAAAAAAGGCAATTGTAAAAAGTGTATATTATTAGGAAGGAGGAGAAGGATAGGGTAAGTATTTGCTCATTTAAAAAAGTGGAAGAAAAAAATGGAAGGATTAAAAGAATTTGTTTTAACAGGTACCTATGAGGACAGAAGAAATGTAGACAACAGGGACACAGCAGGACTTCTTTGAATAGACTTTGAGTTTGACACGATATAAATATTTTACATAACTATAAAACAAATTAAACATAACACAATGTAATCCTTAAAAATTGAGAGCAAAATTCATGAAGTGAATGCAACTGTGTATTATGTAGGTAGCAAAACGGCACAGAGGGACTCTTCTAAATGACTTCGAGACACTGCAAGCTGACTCTAGACATTCTTATCAGGACGCATCCTGAAGACAAAGAGAACTACAAACAAATCTTCAACTGCTTTCCATTATCAAACCCGTGAGCTTAGTGGTAGGTACTGTTATTCTGAATCTTTTACACGTGTATTGTCTGATTAAACAGATAAGTAATTGTGTCAGTGTTATCAAAAGCCAGGATTTCTGACAAGAGAGAAAGGAGAAACAGATGCAAGATCTGTAAGTCACCGGGCGCCTGGGTGGCTCAGTGGGTTAAAGCCTCTGCCTTCGGCTCAGGTCATGATCCCAGGGTCCTGGGATCGAGGCCCGCATCGGGCTTCCTGCTCAGCGGGGAGCCTGCTTCCTCCTCTCTCTCTCTGCTTCTCTGCCTACTTGTAATCTCTCTCTGTCAAATAAATAAGTAAAATCTTAAAAAAGAAAAAGAAAAAAAAAAAATCTGTAAGTCACCAACCTGTTGCCCTAAATTTTAAGCTGAAGTATCAGAATGAATTTATGTATTTTATTAAAAAAAAACAAAACAAAATGTATTTTCTAGTTCTGTCCTCTGAAAACATCTAGGGAAAAAAAAATGATCAACCCAAGAGCAACGAGCAACCCTAGGATCCTACTGCTGTTTCTGTAAGTCCATCTTTACTCAAAGAGCCAATGTTAACCAAAGCCTTGGGAGAGTACCTGAAACCAGGCCAGGAAGACCAACTTCAGTCTTTTAGGTCTGTAGAACAGAATCAAGACTCAAAATGAAGCTGAACCCAGGCAGGTTTAGCCCAGAATTGAAAAGAGATCCCTCATAATTGCCTCAAATAGAATTTAAATATCCAATTTGCATTTACTGGCCATTGGTCTCCTGATACAAGGAAGATGGGTGGACTGAGTGGATTGATCTAGTGTCCCTGATGCGCGGCATCTTAATCTAAGTTATGAGACTGATGGGCTGCAAAGGGCAATACTCACAATCAAGTTATAAAGCTCACACATACTCCTCCTTAAGCTCTAATGAAATGCCAGTCCATTAATTCCTTCACCAAGGGTTTACAAGGCACCTTCCATGTGCCACACAGCATGGTGAGCAGTGAGAGATTCATTACAAAGGACAGAACTCTGCTACCACTAGGCCCCCATGCCACTCTCGCCCTGCCAGTCCCTTCCCCAGCGGAACTACTTCCCCTTGAAACAAAAGAAGCAGAATGCTGATCATATCATTTCTGTGCCCCCAAAATCTCCATCTGATACCCTGTTGCCCATAGGAAAATATTTCAACTGGGTCTTTGTGTGTGCCTAAAATGTTCTTTCCCCTTCTCCATCCAGCCTTCCCAAACTTCCAAAGCCAGTTCATTTTTTAAAAGATTTTTCTTATTTATTTGAGAGAGAGAGACAGCACAGAGGGAGAGGGAGAGGGAGAAGCAGACTCCCCACTGAGCAGGGAGCTTGATGGGGTGCTTGATCCCAGGACCTTGAGATCATGACCTGAGCCAAAGGCAGATTCCTAACCCACTGAGCCACCCAGATACCCCCTAAAGCCAGTTTAATTGTTACCTTTCCTGGATCTCTCCCACAAAGTTAGGTTAAGGCTCAGACAGTACGCCCCCATAGCCTCTGATACTACTGCACTTTCATAATGCTTATCCTACTTCCCTATCATTTCAAATTTAGCTATTTCCCCTTTTTTTGGCATTCCTCAAAGATAGTACTCATTGTTAGCTCTGTCATGATCTCTTTACTGGTTACTGTGTCACTTTAAGGTAGAAACCAAGAGTCACTCACTCTGTATTCCCCAGTCCTGCAAGTTGCTTGACAAGTGGGAGGTAATTCACTTCTGTGTGCTAGGTTGGGCAGGGTGGTGGAGGGATAGGGGAGAAGGAAACAAAAGCCAGCAGTTAGATTCGGTGATTGAAGGTGCAATTCCAATTCTGAAACTCCAATAATTGTCAACAGACTAAAATTCAAAAATAATAATAACTGGAATTCACTTTCACCTGAAATCAGAAGGTAGGTGGGAAGGAGGACCGTGTGAAGGGAAGTAGAGAGCAGAGCGACCGAGAACAATGGAGAGGCGCCATGGCAGAAAGCTGGGGCTGTCGCCTTTGCGGCTCTGTCTTCCCCTGTGATCCACATGCCCCACCAGACAGGCGCTGCCCTCGACCCCCTCCCCAGCTAGGTGCACAGTGAGTCAGTTCCGTGATTGCATCAACACTGGACACGTGCATGAAAACAGACAAAGACAGGAAGGAAAACACAGAGGTGAACTTGTTCTGTTGGAGCAGTACAATTAAAAGTCACATAATTTGGGCGCCTGGGTGGCTCAGTGGGTTAAAGCCTCTGCTTTCGGCCCAGGTCATGATCTCAGGGTCCTGGGATCGAGGCCCATATCGGGCTCTCTGCTTGGCAGGGAGCCTGCTTCCCCCTCTCTCTCTGCCTGCCTCTCTGCCTCCTTGTGATCTCTCTCCCGCTGTGAAATAAATAAATAAAATCTTTAAAAAAAAAAAAAAAAAAGTCACATAATTTTTTGTTTCCTTTAATATTATGATTAAAATAATGTTCTTTGACTTGACAATAGATATTCTGAACAATAACTGTTAGCTAAAAATGGCAAAGCTGCTGATACATAAATTAGCACTGAGGTTTAAATTGACCAATAAACGATTTTAGGGATTGTTCCTTCCAGAATGTTGTTTAAATTGGAATAATAAATCTCTCCTCCTAGATGTCACGAAGAAGCATGAGAATAGGAAAAAACACTTTGGGGTAAGGTTTCTCCCCAAAACCTCTTGTAAGCTCTAGGGAAATGCTTACTCTCATTTTTCAGGAAGATAAAAGACGCTTTTTTCCCCAGCACCTCTGGCAAAATATGGTAAGCATATTTCAATCAGTAACTACACTAAGTTTTTTATTGAAAACAATATAAAAATGGAAAAATTTTTGCAAAGGAAATGACTGTGATGTTTTGACTTTGATATTAATTTGATTCCTTTTATAAAGAAAGCACATGAGCTAGGAAGTCTCAGCTGGATACAGCAGACATTAAAGTAACAAAGCACGAGTAATTTGAACTATTGTCCGCATCTGTGATTCCATTCTGGGAAATCCTCTAAAAAAGAATAAACAAATAATCCCATAAATTCTGTAGTTCCTCACTGCAATTGGTTACAGAATACAATTTATGATACAAGGAAACGAATGTGCGTATTTAAAGTTTAAGCTCACCTTCAAAGCTCCCTGAAGATTCATTTTCTTGTTTGACATCGACTTGTCTACCATAAGTAAATAATACAACAATTTAAATATATCTTTTATAAATAAGCATCTAAAGGATCTTCTCTTATGCAGGAAATGTGAACTAAAAAGCAGCTATGTGCCATCTTTTTTGCAAAATGTCATCACCCACCAAGACACTTGTGCAAAAGCACAGATAGAAGGCAAGCATGACTTTGGACGAAGACTCGAGAAGTCAGTCCTGGAAACTGTATTCCGGCTCATGTGATGACCCACCAAATCTATCCGTATCTGGGCAAGTGATCAGAGAAGTGCACAAAAGAAAAAATCTCCCTCACCGACCTCAAATGCTTAGAACTCTGACCATTACAAACTACTTGGGTTTAAGCCTCTGCTTCTCAGTTTTTCATCCAAGAATCCCGATGGGAGGAGAAGTGAAAACAAATCCCAGGGTATGTAGAGACCCAGTCCAGAGAGGTTTATCAAAAGGAAAAATGTCTTCTTTTCTCAGGTTTTACTTTTTAAGATGTGGGGGATTTTGATTTCTACTGTAATACGTATCTCTATTGGCTTTCATATGAAAATAATATGGGTTTTCCCCAAGGAAACCCTCAAGTTTTGAAGCTCTAAGGAAGTGTGTAGTGCACATCCTGTGAATTTTTCTCTAAGTGTGGGCCAGCTGGGGAGGCCTAGACAGAGGTAAGGCCTTGCAGACCCCAGTCAGATACAATGGGAGTGAGTTCTTGACAAGTAGATGCATATTTGGGGTGATTTTTATCAGCTATTAACAGCTTGGCATGCAGTGATTTATGAGAAGGACTGGCCAGTCTTCTAACAAGGCCCTGAAGTAATGAAACCCAAACAGAGCAAGTTTATGCGGCAGACATGGGCAGCCAGGTAAGAAGGCTGGCTCACGCCCTGTGGGGATGTCCACGTGAAAGGGCAGAGGAGTAGTAAAGACACAGCAAGCCAGGGGTTGGAAGGTTCCAACAAGAAGCAGAGGAAGATTTCTGCAGGAAGGAAGAAGGATTCAGAGATGGACTTTTCCCACATCTTCTATTTCTCAAGAACACCCCCAAGCATATCACCAGGAATGAAAACATAAACATCTGCTTAAAGCATAATCAGCGCAGGGAATTGGGAAGTGGCTGGTGTGGGTCCCTTCTCATGGTTCTCAGGAGCCCATGAAGAATGGGACAAGAGATAAAGAGAAACAGACTCCTTGGCCACAGTCACGTTTTCTCCTTGCCGTTCCCACCAAACTGATTTGCAGAGGAGGTTATTTGCTAGGCAGCAAATATGTTTTTTGTCAGGTAATAAGAGTTAAGCAAGGCAAACTTATTTCTTAAACAAAGATAAACCTGGATTCCAGAAAAGCACACCAGTCCATTACAGATCGACTAGCCCAAGAGATGAGTCAGAAACCATGCCTGGAATATAGGCTACAGAATGCTCTTCAAATATCTGAGATATGCACATTTCAAAGGACCACAAGGACTAAATAAACACAAAATGCTTAATACTTAAATACTTAATACTTAAAAACCTGAGAGTTCCCGGACTTTGTGTAAAATAGCATGCTAACTCTGGAAGGCTCTGGAAGGCTTGGGCTGTTTATCCTTCCAGATATAAGAGAAAACATGTATGTGTTGCCTGCCCCCCTTTACAATCTCCCCCAAGTGTGCTACATATTTAAAAGAAGTTTTTCTAGAAGAACAAAATACTCCCTGACATTAGAAACAGCAGTTTACTTTGCATTCTGTCCTTTCAAAATTGAATCACAATCCTGAAAGCAAAGTACCCTCTATTTATTTCTTTTATGTCTCCTCTGGTCAATACTCCGTACAAGAGAAACCAAAAACTCCCAACTGGTTTTGCAACAATATACAGCATGTCCAGCTGGCTCAGAAGTATCACAAAATCCTTTAAACAACAGCTCATTTAAAAATTAATCAATGCAATTAGTTCCATATTAGTATCAAAAATAATTGTGTGCCATATAGCACTATTTTGTAGGAAGATGGAAAGTGTCACAAAAATTAAAAAATTGGAAGGTAAGGGCGCCTGGGTGGCTCAGTGGGTTAATGCCGCTGCCTTCGGCTCAGGTCATGATCCCAGGGTCCTGGGATCGAGGCCCGCATCGGGATCTCTGCTTGGCAGGGAGCCTGCTTCTTCCTCTCTCTCTGCCTGCCTCTCTGCCTACTTGTGATCTCTCTCTCTCTCTGCCAAATAAATAAATAAAATCTTAAAAAAAAAATTGGAAGGTAAAACTGGTTTTCAAAAAACACACACACACACAACAAAAACTGGTTTCTCTTATTCTAAAAACTGTGGGGGAACTGCTACGGCGGCCCCCTCCCTACTTATCTCTGCAGGAGCCGCCAAGACAGAATATGTAACTTCATCCGAGGTCCCCTACATTCAACATCAGGCATAGGCTGCTGTCTCTAATCCAACCCACTCTCACTACTAGCAGCTCAGCTCTTCTGGCAGGAACTGCCTGCAGCCTGACAGTGCCTTCCCTCACACCTCTTCCCCACCTCAGAAGGATCTTGCAAGGGCTGCTCCATGGCTTCCCACCATCTTCCACAGCTCACGGTTGGGTTAATTCCCCCACAGATCAACTTTCTCTCCCCTGTACCCACACACTGACATAAACAGACCTTTTCCTTTTTTCTTTCATTCTTGCCCAGTTACCTTTGAAAAAGACCCCTGGTTCTACAGTGGATACCGTGGTTTCAGAACAGAGGACCAACCCTGCCACTGTGGCTGGGAGAGTCAGTGGCCCATGGCTCTCACGGTTACTACTTTTTTCCAAAGATTGCTCTCAGCTGGAGAGCTGCCCTTCTAAGATCATGCCCCCTCCCCGAGAGTGACCCATATCCAGTAGCTAAATTTAAGTCTTAGCCTCTTGCCTCATGACAGGACAATTCTGAAGGGCTGTGCCTGCTCTGTGGCTCTCCATGGCATCAACTGAGTCCTTTGTTGGGGCTGCATCTCAGCCCGACTATCCCTTCCCCAGTTCTGCTTCCCTCCTTCCTTCCCCCAGGGGTCCACTGACAGGGTCCTGTGCAATAAACCTCTCCGACACAAATTTCTATCTCAGACTCTGACTTCCAGGAAACCCACCCCAAGACACTCTCTCTCTTTTCTTTCTGCAATCTTCCTTTGTGATTAAAAATGAACCATATGGTAGCTCGTTGGTGCTAGTAAAGCACAAATATCAAAGTAAAATTTCAAAGTAAAATTATTCTTTAACTTCTAAAGCCTCTAAATATCCTGAGAATTTCCCCACAGTAATTTCCACAAGTCTTCAAATTTCCTCTCATCCTCATCTAATTAAAAGTGCTACTGTCAAAGGTATGTTGTATAAATAAGAAACAATTTTTACTAATTTGGTTATTTTCTGTTAAAACTAATGGATTTGCAAACACAATCTTCATTCCTAAACTACAATATTTGGTTCTGCTACTGCTTATTGTGGCAAATGTGCATTATTTCATTGAGGTCTAAATTTAAATAGATTTCTATCGGTTGGTCTTTTGTGCCTTTTAAAATTATTTTTTCTTTTATTATTTTTGCTAGAAAAATTCTTTTCAAGTTCAAAACAACTGACTTTGAAATAAACTGTTGAAACCCTACCTGTCTGCAGGTGGGAGCTCACAATCACTTCAAATAATTGGCTTTGGAAACAGAGAGAAGCTTGACAACATTTCAGGGACTTGAAACAAGCCTTCAGGCTTCTCCTGATGGTGCAGTTGCCCAGTCACCTAACTGTGTAATAGTAGAAGGGTCCCAGCTGGGCTGTAGCAGTTTGATTTCCCCAACTTCAGATCACTGCTTGGCCCATACCTACACTGACCATCTGAAGTGTCTAGCCACTTATGGCCACATGTGCAATAAGCAGCAATTATTTCCTGCTTGTCAGGCATGTGAGGTCACCTAATGCACCAAGCCAAAAGCTTTTCCCCACCCTCTTTTTGGGGAGAGGCAAATGAGGGCAGAACATTTTATTAGATCTTTTAGTGATTTTTTATTTTTTTTTTAATCAACATTACTTTCTGAGAGACTGGAATTGTAAATGAATACGTTCAGAGCTTACCATCCACATGAGAATAAAAACTCAAAAAAGGGACTATAGATAGAGGCCTATCAGCTAAACTGAAGGGGACAAAGAAACTGGTGTATACAAATATAAAAGGAAGATGAATTTTCAGCTATTAATTGACAAAGCATTTAGATTAACGGGTAATCAAAGCTGTTTTCTTCAAATATTCAAAAAAATTAACAGCAAAACCAAAGTATACAATAGGATTAGTAAATGATATGAAGACCCATTCAAATGCTAATAAAGTCTCAGGAGCACTAGACAGAAAGTGGAAGCTACCCCAGGCAAGAGACAACCCAATTCTGGCATGAGCTGGAGTTGGGAGGGAATTCCCAGTGCGAACAGGTCCTCTCCGGCAAAAGGGAGGCAGGCAAAATTTGTTCTATGTCCATCTAAAACATATGTATTTTCAACTATTTGTAAATGCCACTTATTATTTTTGCTGGTGTGCCACTGAGTCATTTCTTTCTTTGGGCACAAAGAGAAATGTGTTGAGTATATTCTCTCAAGAGACATTCACGAAATGAAGGCAAACTCTAATGTTCTAGTTTAACTCTTCTGTGAGTCTCTGTTTTACACTATAATCACACACTGATACACTGACAAAATTATACTGAAAAATAGTTACAGAAACTTATAACACAAAGTGGGCTCCTTTAAAGACTTGTCTCCTTTTGCCTTTAACTGAAATTGATGTTGAAGCTGGAGCTCTAAGCCACCTCAGGAAGTTACTCATTTTTTTGAGGATATTTCCCATGGAAACATGAGGTGTATATGTTAATAAAACTTTTATCTATTTTTCTCTTAATTATGTCTTTTGTCACAAGGTCTCAGTCAAGAATTTAAAAGAGTACAGGGAAAATCACTTTTCTTCCCCTATACTTATAAGTTCACACCCAGTTCGGTCTCACTCCAGTTGGGATTACACCATTACCTCCTTCTATCGGAGCTGATATTCATTTGTTCACTTATTCAACATACGTCACTGAGAGCCAGCTATGTGCTGGAGTACTGTTTTGAGTAGTGGAGGCACAACGATGAAGGAGAAAGGCTCTTCCAGTTCTTCCAAGGCCAGGCAGCAGGAGAACCTGAAAAAAGGAAATGTCCCCTGTACTGAGGTTCCTGGAAACTGCAACTTCATTTCTTTGGGTTTATGTTCAAGATCACTTTGCCATCAACTAGTATTTTAATGGACATAGACTAATGAGAAAAAGACAGAGGTAGACTTATAAATAAAATATGCATTTATGCCAAATGAAAGCAAATGAGGTTAAGGTACAAACTTTCTCTGTAGTTCAAATGGAGAGACAGGGAAAGAATTGGGACAATCCCTTGCATGCAACCGCATAGGCATGCCAAGTTCCAAAACCTGTACTGTGGCTATCTGGAACATATTCAGACCGTAAGTAGCAATTTCATTTCAACACAACTCCTTCTGTCACCTCAAATTAATGTTGTTAATTTGAGTTTTATTGACTTTAGAGTTTTGTTTTTATTTAGTTTGTAAATTTGTTTCAGTTTTATAATTCAAAGAGCTCTAAGCACAGAGAATTTATCCTTGGTTTTATATTTGCACATATGTAAGTAACACTGTCATTAAATGAATTTAATGACACCGAGGAACACTGTTTCTTGGGTTCATATAAGTTCTGGAAACTGATTTATTATATTCACCATTGGCTGTTTGCAGCAAGGAGTTATCATTCCAGCCCGTCCTGATGGAGCTACCCCTTTTTTCAATTGTTTGTTGATCTGGGAGTTGAAAGAAACAGTCCCTTTTTTTGTTATCTAGAGGCTTGAGGGGACACTTCTGGCTTTCTGTGCGCAGGGACTGTAATTTCCTTCAAATTTATCAGTGAAAGAAAATGGTGAGCTGAGAGTTAGCAAACATCTGAAAACAATAAAGAGGAAAGGAAAACCCAATTCAGTCTATTGCCTTAGGGAATGGGGAAAAGGCTGTGTTTTCTGATAACACAGGGAAACTTTGTGGAAGATACTACCCGCTGCAGCTGGCCCAGTAGACGTGGGGCCGTTTCTTTCACCGCACACCAGAAGGGGAGCCTGCAGTCAATACCGGGCCATGCTTCAGTCCCCTATCTCAAGAACACAGGTGAGGAAGGCAGTGGTTTGTTCTACGTGGTTCCCCACTGCTTGTCCTCAAGGGTGCACTGGGCCATGGCAGTTTTCACCAGTCTTTGACAAACCGAGAAAGATAAGGTCGACCAGTGTTTATATAAGCATGTTGGTGTAAAGTTACTAACTGTCCTTTCCCAGGAAGAACTGTTCTTTGTTCTAAGATGTGACCGTCTTGCATCTTTGTGGTTGAAATGTCCTGGGATACATTCGCTACACACATGCTCAAAGTAAGCTTCCCCTCCGGATAAGGAATCAGACATAAACACAATTTCTGGCTTTCCCAAAGCACAAAGTAATATGAAATAATGGGACATGCAAACATTTTAAAATATAACAAATATAATTAAACACGCTTTCTTTTACAAAATTGTGTTAAGAGTAGGTGATGATTGTTTCGTGTTATTTTTATTTTCTGTTTACTTGGACACATAAAAAAATTGTCAACCTTAGCTTAATCCCAAGGATTTTGCTTGTTTCTTTTTGGCTTTTTGAAGTTCTACTGGTTTATGAAATCCCAAAGTTCAAGAACCATCAAGTACTGACAAGAGCTTGTGACTTAGGGGCAGGGGGATTGAGGTTTTCACCACTGGCTACACCACCCTGGGAATGTTGCTTAAACCCTTTCAAAGCTGTAGGGCCCTCATATACAAAATAGAGATGATGGTATCTTTCTGCATAGAGCCACTTATAAAGAGTAATGAAAAAAAATGTGTAAAGCATCTGAGAGCTTAATAAACGAAAGTCACCATCATTGGTAACTATCAGCCCTTGGTTTTCATACATTCGATATAAACTCAGCAGTCAGAAAGTTTAATTGCAAAGACTCAACATCCTTTAAAATCAGAGACAAAGCACAAGACCATAATTTCCGACCCAACTGAGTACTTATTTTTTCTGGATTAGACCAGACTGAATCTACACAAGCATCTAAAAAAATTGAAAGAGAAAGAAATCAGAACACCTAATGGCATTTTTGCCTACAAGATACCAAGCAGCCAGTTCAGCTGATGTTTTTTCACTTAATTTGACATCGTTTGAGACAACAGCTCCCAATATCGCTTGATGGGAACCCATCTCACTAGGCATATACGTGCTGAGACAAAACAATACACCATGTTCTTAAAAGTAAATTTTCAACATTGAGAAAAAAAAAAACTTTAGAGAACCAAAGGAAACAGGAATTAGGATACTTGCCCAGAACAATAAGAAATGCTTACTTAAAATCAAATACACTATGTCATTAAAATTTAATTCATGAAACTTACTCATTTATGTGACTCATTTGAAAACACCATAAAGTTGTTGTTAATAGGCAACTAGTCTTTACTGGTCTCATTTTCCTAAGGTTTTTTGTTTTGTTTTGTTTTGTTTTAATGATGAATAGGTCTAAACATAAGCTAACCTCTTAAGAAAATATAGATGTTAATAGATTTAAGTTGAGGAGACTACGTGTTCTTCCTTGTTTGGATAATGTTCAGTGACTGTTTTTTAGCCATTGAGGAAATAGCTCAATTTTATTCTAAACAGACACCAACTGAGAAAATAACATAAGACAGTCTTTTGTTTACCTGGGGATTTGAGAGCTCTGGAAGTTCCTGTAGGTTTCATGAGTGAACGAATCAACACTCTTGCTTTTCACAGACATGTCAAATTGGCTGTTTCCTAAATCAAAACATGGCATGGTACAAATTGAGGTCTTGATGTGGCACATTTCTGAGATGTTCTTCATGAATATATGTTTTTAATTCAGCAAGTTATTCATCTAGACTTAACAAATAAGCCCCTTACCTATTCCCTAACTCTTCCTACTGAACTTTGTTTTCCTTTCCCTTGCAATTTGCTGTAGCTCAGCAACTGATAAATGAGTCCTTGCTGGAACACCATTTGACCATTAAAAAATGCCTAGGGAGCTGTAAGAACTAAGAAACATGGGCTCTGCACAGAGAAGGCCAGAATGGTCATAAAACCCTCCAGATAACTTCAGAACAAGGGCATCAAAAAGAACTGTCTACCCTCCACAGCATACACAGACCACTCAAGTTGGTTCTGCTTACCCCTAACCCAAACCTAGAATGACATCACATGACTCCCCAAACACAGCTTCAGGGAACTGTTTTCATCCAGAGCATTTCTTCAACATACATCCTGCAAACATACATTCATGTAGAAAAGTAGATCCTTGCCTTGAGCCTATACCTTTTTTTCTTTGAAGGAAGTTAGCCAATTTCAGATATAATTTCTAAATTGAAGAGTTGAGATTATAATGTCTTTTTTCTTTTCAGTTTGTTGAACGATTTTAGGAACCTGATTTGGTTCTTGAAAATCTGGCAGATATCTAACAGAGAAATTGTTTCACTCCATCTTATCCATTTGCAGAGGCAGAATTTCCCTGTGTGCATGTTCTCAGCCACATAAGCACAGATATTCACTTGTCCTTGACATCCTATGGCATAAGCTCTGTATGTTTGTAGAGGATTCCATTCTTAGAGTTAACTCTATTCTCACAGCCCAACTGGACTTAAAAATTGAACTTTTCAAAAGTAAGTTTGAAGAGGTGGTATAATCAAATCCGAAAGGAATTCCTTTCTTTATCCCCTTGAGCTTGAAAGATGGTAATCATACATTTTTGCCTTGTAAAATTCCATGGATCAATCCTTTTATAAGTAGAGGGTAATAAATCACAGTTATTTCAAGCATTCATTTATTAAACTGCTTGATTTTTATTCATTTTACTTCTTAATTTGATAATGTAACCAATTAAAATGACACCTACTTGGTTTTGAAATCTATAGACTTTTAAGTGGTTTCCATTTTAGAAAAAAGTCAATGCATTACAGAAATAGACTGCTTTAGTGGCAAACAGTCAAAGGGAGATTCTGTTGATATTATCCAAATCCTATCATACTTCAAGAATACATGTAAACCCTAGTTTCCCCATAGAAATTCTTTCTGACTTCCCAGTCTGAAAAGATCTCTTCTGAACCTCCAAGCAAGTCAATATTTGTAATTAGTCAGTTTCTGGGATCGTGACTATATTGTTGTTAAATTCTTTTTATATCTTAAATGTCATTTTTCTTTTAATGTCTTTTTGCTTTGTCCCCTAGCCTAGCTTGGTAACAAACTACTGTCACTCAGGAACCATGAGTTACAATTTTTTTGTATTTTTCTCTCATACAATATTTTCATTTAAAAAAATAAGTTTACAATCCCATGCCAGTCAATGTGCTGGGTGAAGGGGGCACAAAGACAGCTTTGGTTTCGCCTTGGTTTCACAAGCTTCCATTTTTGATCAAGGAAGAAAACCACACAAAAACAACTAAGTAAAATAACATGTCAAAGAATCTCTGAGGAGGACAGATTGAGAATGGCACAGACGTGAAGAGGGTAGTTCTATAGTAGGTTGTCTGTAAATATTTATTGATATAAACTGATGATTTACTTTTAATATCATATTATGTATTTCTGTTTTATGTTTACTTTTACATTTCCCCCTTACTATGTAAGGCAAGCAAACGTCTGCAGCAATTTTCATTCATCCATTCCACAAATATTTACCGAGTATGTAAATATGTCACTCATTGCTCTTAATGTTAGGGATGCAAGAAGGTACAAGACACATATGGTCTCTGCACTCATGGAGCATACGTTTTTAGGAGTTTAGACAAAATACAAATAGGCAAAACAAAACAATTATAAATTATGACAAGTGCTTTGAAAGATACACACGCAGAGCTGAAAGAACAGCAAGGAGCAAACTCCTTGAGTCAGACTGGTCAAGGAGCGTCTCCCTGAGGAGCAGCAATTTACAAAGACAAGAGGGAAAAGTATTCTGAGATTAGGAGGAGCATATGCGAAACCCTGGGGCAAGAAAGAACGAAGTAAAATCTGTTTGATGGGAATGTAATATAAGGAGGCAAGCGGTTCAAATTAAGGTTAGGGATATAGGCAGGGGCCATATTCTGGCAAGTTTTGTAAACCACAGTAAGGATACTTTCCTTTACACTAAGAATAATGGAAAGCTACTGGGGATTTTAACAATAAAACAACATGGGCTTTAAAGAGGATCACTCAATATGTTATGGGTAACTGAATGGTGTATTGATTAATAACATGGATTCTGGATCCACGTCTTTGAGACTTTGAGTAAGTTCCTTATCTTCTCTCTGCCTTGATTTCTCATCTCTAAAATGAGAATTATAATAGTATATGCCCAAAGAATGTTATGAGCACTAAATACATTAATACCTATAAAAAGCTTTAAATGGTAATGGCACATAGTAATTGCTACATGAGTGTTAATTTTTTTTTCGATTTCATGGAGAAAAAAGATGGATTATTAAATAGAAGGAATTGGAAAAATTGAGTAGCCACCTGCCCAAGATAAATAAGTTGGATCTACTCTTCAAACCTTATACTAGTATGTTTCAAATGGTTCAAAGATGTAGCTACAAAACATAAAACAATAAGCATACTAAAGAAAAAAGAAAATTTAAAACTAGCTTTAGAGATGCTATGTATGGCAAAACAAATGGTATAAAAATATACTGATAAATATAGAGAGAGACAATATTAAAATCAAAATTGGTGTTGGCAGAAATCAGCACAAGCAAAATTAGAGGGACAAACACTAGAAAAAAATATTTGCCATTCAAATCACAAAGAGTTAACTCCCCTAATATAAAAGAGCTCCTACATTTCAATAAGTAAAAAGAAACCAACTATCAAATAGAAAAATAGGCAAATAGGTTGTCCACTACTACCCAGGTAAAGAGGGGAAAGGGTCTCATCTTAACATTGACCTTAATGATCTCTGCCAGCAACCTTATTTTTAATTCTGGGTAAGGCCAGCTTGGATGCTACCACTTGCATTCCAATGTGTATGTGTGTGTGTGTGTGTGTGTGTGTGTGTGTGCGCGTGTGTGTGTGTGTGTGTGTGTGTCTGTGTCTGTGTGTGTGTGTCTGTGTGTCTGTGTTATCTGCATTGATGATTCACTTACATTATTGTTTGGGAACCAGTTTTTTTGTTTTTTGTTTGTTTTCCTAAAGTGTTAAAATGAACTATGACCATCATCTGTAATTATACCCTCCTTAGATTAATTTTCCCAATTGAATCCAGAAGGTTCCAACTTTGGTGACAGAGAAAGAAAGAAACCAGATGGATCATTTGGACAACCTACTGTTAAGATCTTTATTTTTCTCTATGATATAATGGCTGAAGACAGAATAACACACCTTCTCTGTACCACTGGCCTCAAGACTGTATTCTGTTTTGAAACCTTTAACTCAATTTTTTCTAAGAGAAAGGAGAAATGATCCTTTGCTCATTTTCTCTAAGTCTTAGAAACCTGGGATCTGGCTGGACAAGGCCGCATGATCTACAGGGTTTGAGGCCAAAGTTGGAGGGACAGGCCCACCAGGGTACAGACACAGGGGAGGAGCTGGCAGGCATCTGGCCAGAAGTCGGGTTCAGCAAAGCCTGTTAGTAGTTTGGGTGCCTGCTGCCTCATGTAGCTCAGAAGCCAGGTAGCTGGTCCAGCATCAACACCTATAACTAGAAAAACAAGGCAAGCCTCGATCATGGGGGAGCTAAATATGGATAGATCATCAAGCAAGGACTTAAGCATGAAAACCAAGGTTTCAGAATGGAGGCATACAGTTGGGGGCAGAATAGTAACAAGGGAAATTTATTACTAAACTCCAGGGAGCTTGGATAAAGTCCTATAGATCCTAGATATTCTGTTGCAAAACTATGATTAATACATTGAAATAATACCATCCTGTTGATAATTAGCTACTTCTTGCAGCTGTCCCCCCCAACCCAAACCTCTTTCCCCTCTTCCAACCACGTACAAACACTTGTATCCCTCTCCCACAGTCCCTGGTCCAACAGTCAACCAGTCCTTCTCCAGTACTCCACCTGACTCCAGCTGGAGTCCCTGTTGATAGCACTGACCTCCCAGTGGAAATCAATCTGTACCCCCCTCCCCGAAATTGTGGCTGCCCATCAGCCTCTCCCCAGATCTATCCCTGTGAGGCCATGTGTTGGAACTGCAGCCTTCACTTCAGGCTACCACCATGTACCAGTTGTTAAATATACTTAAAATCACAAGACCTAAGTCTCTTCTATTTAGGCCAGTATTTGGTCCTAGAAACATACACACACACATACACACACACAGTTAAGCCTGCAGTTAAAGTGATGGGCCAGATAATGACAATAGGATCAGCCATGGGGACAGAAGAAATGAAATAAAATAGTCCCCTCTTATCTGTGGGGATATGTTCTAAGATTCCCCAGTGGATGCCTGAAACCATGGATAGTACCAAATCTTACACACGCTGCGTCCTTATGAGAAAGGTTAATTTATAAATAAGTCACAGTAAGAGATTAACAACTACTAAAAAATAGAACAATATAACATTATACTATGATACGAATTATATTAATATGGTCTCTTTCAAAATATCTTATTTTTCTGTACTGACCCTTACTGTGATGATGTGAGATGATAAGCCACGGGCACATTGAGGTGAATGATCTAGTTGTCATGACATAGAGTTAGCCTACTATTGACCTCCTGCTGATTCGTCAAAAGGGAGATCCTGTTTCCAGACCCCAGGAATTGAAGCCACCAAAATGAAACAGCAGACAGGGGGTTGGGGAACTGCTGTGGAGGCATCCCCCCCTATATGAAATTTCACATTACACCACCTTGCTTTTATGAAACACCTACAGTAGTACCCGTTTTCACTAAACAGAAGAAATCCAAAGAGGACTTTTGTTTTTACGATAAAAGGTGAAAATACCAAGACGTGAGCACTCTGGAGCAGCGAAAGGGTCCCCACCGAGCTCTCTCCCCAGAACCACACTCAGCACCTTAGCATCAAGCCACCAGAGCTTTGAACTCTGTGAGTATCTTTGCTTTATCTCAATTTATTTTGTGCATTTGTTAGCAAGATGTATCCTAAGCTATCAGAAAATTCCAAGAGTTTATTGTTGGGATCCAGAAATGCTCAAAAATCTCCCCCATATAAATGAATGCTGGGCGCCTGGGTGGCTCAGTGGGTTAAAGCCTCTCCCTCTGTGAAATAAATAAATAAAATCTTAAAATAAAAATAAAAATATAAATAAATAAATAAATAAATAAATAAATAAATAAATAAATAAATGCTGATGCTTCTTTGCTTTATGACATTTTACTTGGGAAGCTTTCACAGGAACATTCTACTTATGGATAGCTGGGAGAAACCTGTACTTAAAATCCAAGCAAGGTCTGATTCAAAAGAAAAGTCTAGCTTTGTGGCTCTCACACATAGGTGTGTGGAATAATTACAGGGGGAAGATGTTAAAATACAGATTCCCAGGCTTACCCCAGACTGAATCAGGACCTCTGAGGGTGGAGCTCAGTATCTATGGCTTTATTAAGTGCCTCATGGAATCCCTCTTCTCAGCAGAGCTTGGGAACTCTGATCTAACCTGTATCTAAAGCAATATCAACACTGTGGATTTCTTGAGACCTGCTGCCCACTGTTCCCACCTTCACTGGATTTTTGTACTAATTGTTATAGCTGCCAAGAGGTAAGGGAAAATGGAAAGGATGAGGGTAAAAATAATTACAAAGACACAAATTGAAATAGATGACAAATGAATGAATATTGTATTGAGAAAAATGTGAAGCAATCTATCTTCTAGGTCATTTTAATTACTGCTTTTAAATTACTTATAATGCTGAACAAAATTGTAGATTTGGGGAGTTTTTTTCACAAAGCTAAAAACAAGGATGAAATATTATCTTCGAAATGTATTTTCCTTGAGTCCATGTAGCTAGTTATTATTCAAGATAACATCATACAGAACAAATGAAAAAGAGCTGACTGTGAAAAATAATCTGTGAGAATCCAACCGGGAAAAAAGTTGGTGTGAAGAAAAATCACAAAAGGTTTAGAGTTCATGAAGAATCAGCTCAAATAATGTTTAGTACAAAATTTATCATGAAGTAATAAAAGTTTATGACCACGTGTAATACTTAAATGGAGAAAAGTCAACATAAATATACCTGCTTTCTTTCCCTTCCTAAGGGAATCTGTATTCTGTTCTTGTCAGTCCCACTGTCCCCTACATGGTCCATGGCCTCATGAATTTTGCAGCCATCCCTCCCCTTCCTCCATCCTCCTTCTGCCCTGTCTCTGTACATGCTTTTTTCTAGATGCCCCAACAGGTCTACCAGTAGCCTAGAGAGGTGGCCAGTAGGAGGGCTCCACCGTACTTGGGGAATAAATGTATCCAATAAAGGAAGTCAGCATTCAAATTCAGAGAAATCCCAGTCTATACACCAGGATTATGAGCCACAAATTTGTGGTCAGGCCCCTGTATGTGGGGAACAATAGAAAATTTCAGAATAAGTAGATCTGGGAGAGCATATTTTCAATGGATAGGTGGTGGCAGTCTCCTAAATGGGCTGAAGGTAGGATGAGAAATCAATAAAGTCAATCTTACTAAATTGAAGCATTGACTGTATTACTTCACAGCTGGAAAACCCTCAGGAACTCTTCATTTCCCACCCATGAGGGCCTTCATGTTCTGGGGTCAACTTTCCTTTCTAATCTTACCTCCCATATTCATTCAACTGCTGGGCAAAATTTAAGTTCCTGCTGTATGTCAGATTCTCCCATGTGCTGGAGTCAGAGACAATAAAAAAGCTGACTGGTTCCATCTACTGGAAATCCACAACTAGAGGACAGGCAGGCAGACCAATCACTGCATGTCTAATAGGACCTCTCAAAACTGGATATTTGAAATTGCTTTGATCTTCCCTCTCAAACCTGTTTTTCCCATAGTCTTCTCTGTTTCAGCAAATGACAATAATCTTCCTTCCATTTCTTTGATCAAATCCTTAGAGCCATCCTTGACTTCTCTCTCTTTCTTTCACATCCCATATTGGCAAGTCTAGCTGGCTCTGCCTTCAGAATACATTCAAAAGCCAATCACTTCTCACCGACATTACTGCCACCACCATGACCTAAGCCACCAAGTTCTCTTGCCTGGATTATTGTTCTTGCCTCCAAATTATCTCCTTAGTTCCATCCCCTGTCCTTATATAGTAAATTCTCAGTAAAGTAGGCAAAGTAATATTGTATTTTCCTGTAAGTCAAGTCAAGTCCATAGTCCATCTGCTCATATCTTCCACTAGCTTTTAATCTCATCTCATTAAAAATGAGAGCGGGAGATGTTAGAGTGTCCTCTAGGACCATGTATCCTCTGGCCCCCACTTCATCTCCCACAGCAACTTCTACCACCCTCCTTCTTGCTCATTCTGTTCCCATAGGTATGTTTCTCAAACACACCACGATGTTCCTAAGACATTTACACTGGCTGTCCTCTGCTTAGAACATTCATCCCAGGACAGCTTCACAGTTCATTCTCTCACCTCCTTTCTGTCTTTGATCAAACACCTCCTTCTGAGAGACCTTCTCCAATCACCTTACAAATAACATCAACCTCCCCAAGCACTTCTATCTTCAGCACTTAATTCTGCTTCATTTTTCATCATTGTACTTATTACTATCTAACATATATTTGTTTGGCTATCTGCTTCTTGCCCTCTCTTCCATTTGAAAATAAGTGTCAGGGGTTCACAGACTTTGTTTTCTTCCCTGCTATGTCTCCTGCACCTAAAATAGTGCCCAGCATACAGTATACTCAACATGTATTTTTAGTTAATTCAGTAACTATTTTGAATAAAGAACTGTTTTCCCTTCTTTTTCTTGCAACCTTTGCAGATGGTAACATCCTACTCATCTTTAGTCTCAACTCAAATGTCACCTCTTTAAAGAGCTTTACTGACCTACCCTAGAGAAATAATGTCTACCCACAGGACTGTGAGCCAACTTAAATAAGGTAAGTGTAAACTGCCCACAATCATGCCTGGTACATATTAAAAATCCAATAAATGTTAATCATTCTATTTTGGGAACTCTTTGGAAAGAGAATCTGCTGGAATTGTCTTGCTAACACATGGCAAGAGCCTGACTTAATTAAGTAAGACCAGAGGAGAGCAGAGCTGAGACATTGGGAGAGATGGAGTCTAGACACAGCACTTGAGCCCAGACATCAGATATGCCTGACAGCCACTGATGCCTAGACTTTTCTGTTCTGAGTCCATAAATTCTTTTATTAAGGTAGGTTGAGTTGGGTTTCTATCTTTTTGAAGGAGTTCTGCCTAACACAAACAGCGGCTCCAAGAGGTATAAAATTAAGTACTAAATGGGTGGCACAGACTTTGACTAAAGATACGGAGAGTACAAACCAAGGCAAGTTCAGTGTGGGTTATGGGATATAGTGAAGAGAGGCAGGTCACCCACCACAAATTCTGCCGACTCCAGTAGTAGTGTCAGAAAAATGTCTAAAGATAATTTGAGATATCATTGCCTCAGAAGCATTAGATTTTTAATCAGAAAAAAAAATCACCTTCTAGAAGAATAATGTCATTTCAGAGCTTTTTACCAAAAATTTCTCTCCTCCCATAGCCAGAATCTAGAGCCCTATGCTTGGCCTGCATAGAAATGACGGCTTCCAAAACTGCAAAAAATGATGCTTTCGGACATAGGGAAGAAAGGCCTTTGCTTTTCTGAGAGTCATGTTAGTGGGCTCTAGCTGGCATTTTCAGAAGGGACAACTTCAAAGTGATTACTTTCAGGAAATTAGAAGGCACAGAATTCACTGCCATGTCCTGAAGTTTCTACCCAGATCTCTGTAGGACTATTTAGCCCTGAGTCCAGGGGACTGTCCCTCATCTGGAATAGTGTGTGATCACTTAATCTTCCTCTAGTTTCCTGAGAGGAAGTCCATTTAACACCTGTCCCTTGACCTTTTTTTTTTTTTTAAGAAATTTAGCTTCTCTACCTCTTACCTTTTCTTTGAAGAAATACAGCTATCTTCCCTTTTCTTTTTCTTTTCTTTTCTTTTTTTTCCCCCAAGTGAAGGTAAAAGGCAATCTGTCTTTTCACAATGCGAGGAGCAAGTTAGGTACAGCATGACAAAAGTATCATTTCCTAAGCCTGAGATCTGAAGTTGATAAGAGGTTTTCAGGGACAAAGGGGTATTGGCAGGCCAATTATGAGAGCAGGAGCAAGTGAGAGTCTATGAGACAGGTGGGGGCAGAAAGAGAGAGAGAGAGAGAGATAGAAATCCTCCCAAATTACTTCCATTTTTTCTCACGGAGCAGTCAGCAAAGGCAGCTTCATTTAGAAAGTTCATTACAATTTTATTACCTTAAAATTGCCCAACACATACCCACAACCATAAAGGAAATATTGGAATTGGAAGTGTCCTCTGTGTTACTCTTTAAGGTTAGTATTTGTTGCCAAATCCGCCCTTGCTTCATTAAGGTTGTAATGTTTTGCTTTTGGCCTTGCTGAACAAAAGAATGAAGGAAAACAAGGAAAGAATCAAGAACTCTAAAAAGATTTTGGAAAATGTCCTCTAAAAAGAAGAAAGACAATAGATCAGAATGTCAGAATCTACCCTCTAGGAAGGCTCAAAAGTGATTATTCAGTCGTAGGTGTCATTGAATTGTCAATTGCTCATTTCTGGCATTAGTTCCAAGATCTATGTCTCGGTTTCCATCGAATTTTCTTCCGTTATTCTCATGGTGGTTGTTGTAATGGATGTAGCTCTGAATGCACACTCAATGGTGTTCTCAGTTTCTTGCTGAGTATGGGATAAACTGGAAAGTGGAGGGTTGACAAGGGTCTGGTAAGACGCTATGCTGTGGCAGCTGAGGACATCCTCTTGGAAGGATGCCTGCCTAACATTAAGTGGCTCTTCCTGGCAAGTGAGATGCCTTGGGCTCAGACAGCATAAGGCTGACTGCCTGACTTTTCTTAGACCTGGGACTGAGGGTATTTACAGTTTAGAATGAATCCATCTGACACTATAGGACTAGAAACGCTATGAATACAGAGGTGTGATTAAGCAAGATTTAAAGGAAAAGGAATGAGCCCTTTTTCACCAGATGGAACTAGTTTATTATTGCTACATTAAGACAAAAATAAAACCCCTATCCTTTCTTCCCAGATCCTGAACAGACACTTTCAATATCCTCCCTCATTGCAGTTTTGAGGCCATTTGAGGTAGCCAGCTCCCTTTGACTGATGCTGGCCCAAGAAACCTCAACCCCATCAAATCCAATGTTCCCCTCTTAACAAATACTATGTCCCCTTTACTGTCCTGAAATAAAATATGTAGGTGGTATGCCTTACCTACCAACAGAAAGTTTTAAGTAAATAAATAGNTTTTTTGTTTGTTTTGTTTTGTTTTTTAAAGATTTTATTTATTTATTTGACACATAGAGAGAGAAATCACAAGTAGGCAGAGAGGCAGGCAGAGAGAGGGGNACTGATGCTGGCCCAAGAAACCTCAACCCCATCAAATCCAATGTTCCCCTCTTAACAAATACTATGTCCCCTTTACTGTCCTGAAATAAAATATGTAGGTGGTATGCCTTACCTACCAACAGAAAGTTTTAAGTAAATAAATAGCATGCTGAAACAGAAATATCAAGTAATAATATAGATAGAGACAAATACAGGGCAGGTCATTTGGAATATATGAGCTCAGATCCCCTAGAAGACATCTGTTGTGTCAGACACTGAGCACTGCTGATGCCTCAGATCCTATGAGCAATCGGAACATATCTGAAATGAGGTGCTTCTCTTCATCAAGGTCCAAATGGAGCCAGGTGCAACATTCATCACTTATGCAGTAATTGCAGTCATGGAAAATTCAGTGCATATTATAAGTATACAGAAAACACTTTGCCTTTATATGTAAAATAGAGTTCAGTTTCACACTCAGGTTATTATCAACAGATTTTCCACCTACACTGAAGTGTGTCAGGAAGTTTGAAGTTGTGCAGGACAAGGGACGAGTCTTCATTTCACAGGATGAAATAGGACTTGCAGCATTATTGTTCTTTGCCAATCACTATCACCTAATCCCTCCCCCACATGCACAAAGTTCCAAAATGTCATCCAAGATCAATACTTCCCCCTGCCCCTGAGAACACTGTGCTAGTCTCTGCTCAATTCTGAAACTCGTCTCTGCTTAAGAATAATGGAAGTCTTGATTTCTACGGTAGACAGAAGCTTAAAATTGTATTCTAATTTATTTTAATAATTTAAAAGAAAAGTGATCCTTGGGATTGTTAAGTGATGTCATATGGCACCCAGCAGCACATCTGTACCTCTAAGGCAGGTCCCCTACCTTTCCTAAGGTCTGCGAACATCCTTGAGCTCAATATGAAATCCAAGAATCATTATTCCTTCAAAGAATCCATTTAAACAATTGCATCTTATTTCATTAAATGTTCAAAATGCATAACTATCACCTGTCATTGCTCTTTCCTCAAACAACACCTCTATCGAGAGAATTGATTTCCCAATGACCATGGACAGCAGTGTGCTTATAAAAACCCAAGTGTGGTGCCTGGCACAGAGGCACTCAATAACTGGCACCAATTTCCTTTCAAATCCCTCAGTTGGGGACACGAAGTGACATTGAACTTTGAAACCACTTAGAAGTTGTTTTGGATCTTTGCAAGACCTTCTCCCACTATGTGACTTCTAACAATCTTCAGTGAGTTTGGTTATTATTATCCCCTTCACAAATAAAGAACTGAGGCCCTGAGAATTTGTTCAGGGTCACACAGTAAACAGATGAGATTAGGTGCATTCAGAGTGGTATGGCCGTAGACCAGGGTCACATTGTAAACAAAAGGTCAATATTTCAGGCCATGTCTCCGTACCTTGAAGCCTATATATATATATATACACTTTTCACTCCTCTGTGCTTTCCCATTCTCAAAACATATTAGATCTTGTCTTTTTTTTCCCTACCTAACTGAGTTGGTAGTCTATGTGTTCTTTTTCATTTTTCCATCAAACTAGGGGAAAAAAAGGAACAAAAATTAGCACTTCCCATGCCTACAAGATAAAATTATTTTTAATCAGTAAAAGTGTCCCTTGTTCAAAGTTCTTCATGTTATTGAATTAACATGGCTCTTACATTGCCTTAGAAACCAACTCAAAATAATTTAAACAAAAAAGAAGCCATGGCAA
Organism: Ailurus styani; assembly: GCA_002007465.1. Taxonomy (NCBI): domain Eukaryota; kingdom Metazoa; phylum Chordata; class Mammalia; order Carnivora; family Ailuridae; genus Ailurus; species Ailurus styani. The sequence goes on from LNAC01000275.1 coordinate 1,421,945, forward strand.
GCATATTGGCATGACTGATATAATTTAAGGAAGAGTGGGCAAACCAATCTGCAGAGATATGGAATGAAGAGAGCCGGGGACCTCACCATCAATGAGCCCTAGGCCTCCTCTTGCAGGTCTGCGGTGCTACTGATGTGACCTCATTATTAACCATCCTACTTTCTATGTTGCTTTTTAAGATTGGATGCTGGTATGCATCAATCTGAATTAACCAGGCTGGGACCAGTCATTTAGGACCAGCAGGGAAACTATAGTAGCCAGGAGTCCTCTTCTGTGAGAAAACTGGGCTTTTCTCAGAGGACAAGGACAGGTGGGCCAAACTAATAAAGCACCATTACAAGAGGACAAAGAAAGCCAAGAATTATTTTAACAAAAGAAGATCAGCAGGACTTGATGAAAAACCAGATATAAGGATAACTATACAAAAAGACTTTTAAAATCTAGGTATCAATCAGATATTGAAAGATAAAAGAAAGCACTTTCTTTCTTTATATTTTACTCTACTTAGAAAACCTTTAAAATTGAGGATTAAAGTGCGAATCAGATCTGAGGCCCAAAGTGACTCTGAGGTCTTAGCTAATCACCAAGTATTTTTAAGTACCTTGTATGTATGAGTCTGAACAGACTTTTGCCACCTCCATGCCCTCCTGTACTCCCACAGAACTGAAGAAATACTAATTGACTAAGAGTTCAAGATTCACTTTGGTGGAAAAACAATAGTCAAACTTAATTTTAGCCATTAGATAGACTAGCCAACATGTTGATCAATTGCATTTTTCATTTATGATCTAATTGTTTTAGTATTACCTAGTCACGGACATGGACCATCGCAACCTTGCAAATGTGCTCATTAAATTTTCTTATTTCCAGGGGCAGAATGTGAATGTGCCTACAAGGCTCATGAATATTAATACAGAGGACCATACTTTTCCCCCTAAGTCCCTCTCACCCTATAGCTATTACTGAACAACTAAAAGGGAACATGTAACAGTTTGTAATTACTTTTTGTTTTTAAAGAAAAGCTACCAATTCAGGTGTCTGTGCTAGAAGCAACAATCTATTTTATTCTTGTAGGCCTATATCACACAGCACCACACATTTATCCAAAGAACCAGCTCCTGCTTGCATTTAATAACTCCAAATGAGTTGTCTGACACCTTTAAATAGGAAATTGGCATATAAAGGACCCCAAGGGCAGAGGAAGGGTAAAAGTGTCCATAGATTTTTTCCTCCCCCCACCATGATTTTTAGAATAAATTATGGCCTTTTATTTGACTCACTAACCTAATAGTGTACTATTATAACAATAGGCTTGTAATTTGTGCTTGAAATATGTGCCCAACCTAGTGACATTTTTAAGACAATAAGAAAGAGTCAGAATATTCCTCAAAGGAAGTAGATGATCCCCATTTGCAGTTCTGGTGTTTCCTTCTAAAGCTTCAAAAGAAGCTGCTGTTTTTAGGAATACGTATCCCCTTATAATATTCCTAGAAATATCATTTATTTTGGCTGGAAACTATACACATTCCTCCTTCCCATTGCCCCACACCCAACTCCACTGATTTTCCAAGCAGCCATAATCTGTAGAAAGAGGTTTAATTTACAAAGGAAACAATAGAAACACCACATCTGCAAATGAATTCTGAAAGGTGAGCCTAACAAAAGTAGCGGTCTCAACCAGTGAGTGCATTTCCTCAAGAACCACTGGATAGAGAAAATACAGTGTGCAGTGAGCAGAGGCTTCCCCTGCAACAGCTACAGGCTGCATGTTTTCCTTGGCTGAGCTACTTTCAGAATGAGATTGCTCCTAAAAAGTCAGTCATTCATAACCATGCTCACCCATAAGCATGATGTGTTTCCCAGGAAGATTTTGATCTTTTCTCTTTCTCACACTCCCCCACTTCGGTGCTCTCTCCACCTTTTGGTCCCTTTGTACCACACCCTCCATCAGTCTTCTGTGAGTTGGATGCTTTTGCACTAACCTGACCAGCATGCCCTCTTATGGGAGGAGTAGCTTCCTGCCAAGTTGTTACCTTGGCAGTGATGGCACTGGAAGAACTGAAGAATGCGGTATATAGAACAGCGCACTCATCTCTGAGAAGTTTGTCAGTTAGTAGTTCTCAGCTTTCTTTTCCACCACAATAAGGCTGATGGAAAATATCCACACATCTGTCATTTCCTCATCGGTGACACTTGTTTACTTCCCACTGCCTAAATTATTTAGAACCTGCCTAAATAAATAATTATTTATTTATTATGAGTTTGTGCAATTATCCACCAGCTAGCCCTACCACCACCACTCTCTTTGCCACTGACTCAGGAGACATGGTGGTGAGGATCACCAGCAGAATAGGACAAACGCAATCAATATTAAAGAGAGTGAGCCAAAATAGGTGAATGTATATCCCTTATAAATAATGACAACTTTAAATAAACATTGGCAGTTATGGCCACATAAGAAGGATCAGAGCACTAAGAGAAGGATGGGTAAAAACAGTAGCAATTTGCTTACGAAAACCCAATGGGAAGAAAAAAGGAAACTTGTGAATACAGTATTAAAGAAAGAATTATTACAACATTTCTTAAAGACCATAAAAAAGACTTTATTCAAGAAGAAACCACTGTAATGGGGTTTTGCGGGAGGAGAGAGAGATAGGACTCAACTCGGAACACAAGAAGGAAAAGTGGAGATTTATAGCCAAGGAGCAGTGGATGGAAAACTACTAAGAGAAAACATGAGGGGTAAAGGGAAATTCAGGTTAAACCAACTTGACAAGATTCTTGCTGAAGGCAGGCCAGGGTGATCAGACATCACCTGGTGGATGGTGGAGGATGAGGAACCTGATCAGGTATCAAGGGTGATCAAATAATGGAAGGGGAGGAGGTCTTGCTCTTAAAGAGGCCCAAGGACAAAAACCTTACTAAAGGTGGTGAAAGAGACAGTCTCTCTCAATAACCACACCTTCCCACTATAAGGGAGCAAACTTTGCCTCCCCGATATGTATTCTTGGCATGGGAGTTATTTTAGGCTGACTACTATTAAGAAACAGACAACTCAAGAAGTTTTTCTTTTTGCCTCCCTTACTAAATGCCTAAAAGAATTTAGATAGAGGACCTGTTCCAGGAAGGGAGATGTTGAGCTGTCACTATAGATAACTACAGTATGATGTGAACTAGGTGTGGTAGACAGGGAGGGACCTAGCAAGGCCTGTTTGATTAAAGTCTTCTCTGTGTCTCATTGTTTCTGGAAGGTCCAGCAAACATATGTTTACTAAATATTTACTCTTTCCATTCTTCTTGTAAATTGCCTTCCTTTGAAGTCCCAAATGTCTACCCTTTCTTGTTAGTCCAGAATGATATATATACCTCATTTTTTTTTTTATGTTTTTCTTTTTCTTTTTTTTTTTTTTAATTTTATTTTTATTATTTGCCCAAGGGGTACAGGTCTGTGAATCATCAGGCTTACATCTTTCACAGCATTCACCAAAGCACAAACCCTCCCCAATGTCCATAACCCATCCACCCTATCCCTACCCTCCCACCCCCCAGTAACCCTCAGTTTGTTTTATGAGATTAGAAGTCTCTTATGGTTTGTCTCCTTCCCCATCCCATCTTGTTTCATTATTTTTCCCTCCCTTATATACCTCATTTTGCCTGACTGTCTTTAGAATCTCTCATGTTTATGTGCATTTCCCATATGTATATAATTAAATTTTATTTTCTCCTGTTAATTTGTCTCATGACAAGTTAGTTCTTAGACCAGCCAGAAGAACCTTAAAGAGCATAGAAAAATTTTCCTCTCCCACACCACCTGGAGCATTTCTTTCTGAAACTCTTTTCTGTTCTGCTCTTTGTTTTATGATGAAGCACAATGTACTGTTTTGTTTTTAAATAAGATTAGGAACATATAAAAATGTTGTGCCAAAGGTCAACTGTTAGGAGAAGCATTTCTATCACCTATGAATGAATTTTAAGTGGACATCCTGAGGATGGCTATGAAAAGCTGACAATAGGAACTTAGCACTGGCAGCCAAGGGGTTAATATTACCATTCTAGAGCTGCCCTCAAAACAGTACACTTAATCAGTCAACTATTTTTCCTGCCTCTACCACATGAACTGATGGTATTACACACATGTTTCAACTTACTCCACACAGTGCCAGCTATTGCAAATGCATCACAATAAAGGCGTTTTGTATAAAAATATTTGAAACTATTTAAAGTAACTGCAAACATATGCATACTAGTTTTGTTACATTTTTTTCCCTTTGTTACCAAAGACCATGTCTGTCTTTTCTTCCTCTATTGTTTTCCCCCTTCAGTTAAGCTTTAGAGATGAATCTTTATTGCATTTTGATCTCTTCCTCACCTCAAAACAAATTGTATTCAGCAGGGTGCAATGAGTATAGCTGTGCTTCTCAAAATGTGATCCATGGAATGGTCTTTGGTAAGCTTAACATTTTTGCAGGTAGGATGCCATTTTAATGAATACCTTCAAAAACCGATTTACAATCAGTTACAATCAGCTATTTCCCTGGCCCTTTTGTTAGCACAGACTAACACAGTTTTGCTCATGTGGCTACTATAAATTTTATTTTGGTGTTAAATACATATTAAATAGATTCATTCATAGGGCATATCCATTTAGAGATTTATAAATTTAAGGACAAAAGTTTCTCTTTTTAGTACAGAATTTTTGCATGATATATATTTCAAAATGATTGGCATTTTTTTAAGTTTTTAGAATAGCATTTATCTACACACTCTGATTGATAGGAAACTGTTGTTTGTTTTCCTTATAATTCTGTTGATTTCTTTGTAACCACTATTTCTTCATATTTCAAAAAATTAATTCCCCCTTTTAATTTTTCTTTTACTTCAACCTATCTAGCTCAGAGTATGGTTATCACTACTTACATAATGAGTTTTTCTACTTTTGTCATCTTGAATTGAATCCCAAATTTATTTGGTTCTGTCTCTTAGGTCCTGAGAAATATGTTGTGCAATTTGGACCCTCTGGAAGGCAGACACTGAAGAGAAGTTAGGAAAATGAAGGGTTTATTGGGTAATAGCTTCCATGAAAGGAAAGAGCAGGAGGCAGGATTAGGTAAGGAATACCATCAGAGAGTGATACAGACTTGATAAACTACCACACTGTCCAATAGTGAGCAAAGATCACCTGTTAGGTGAGTCCTGCTTGCGTGGAAATTGCTAAGCACTTGTATCACCATCTTGTTCCATCATTGGCTGCAGACTCCCCCAAGAGGAGAAGGACCTCAGTACAAAAGCTGTGGTAGATGCTTGAAGAACTGAGGACTGGAGATGTCTGCTAACCACACTCTCATAGCTGGGCAGTAACTCCTTTCTTAAAGGGGAATCTGAGTGGTGCATTCCTATGTCTGCCACAGGTGAAATTCTATCTTACTTTAAACAAATAACAAGTGACCAAATACAATACTTTGAAAAGCAAAAGGAAATTTTAAGACTAATAGAGTTACACATTGCCTCAGAATACATAAATACTCACATTGCAATATCATCATTTGGTTTTATAACACCATATACAAACTTACATATACATACACCTAACTTGTTAATATTTGTAATCACATTTTCTTCACATGAACATTTAAAAATCACAATACTAGAAATCCAATGGGAAAGGCATAGAGACACCCAAAATGAGTGGAGAAGAAAAACAATTTATTATATATGAATCTCTTTCATTTGCAAAGGAACATTTGATTCTATATAGATACAAGTATTAAAATGACACATTGGTATTGGAAAGATAAGCAAATACCCAATATCTATTATATCACAAATAAGGGATGTTTGGGAAGTTATTTTTTTTTTAAGATTTTATTTATTTATTTGAGAGAGAGGACTGAGGGAGAGACAGAGGAAGAGGGAGAGGGAGAGGGAGAAAAGCAGACTCTCCACTGAGCATGGAGGCTGACATGGGTCATGTCATCATCATGGATCATGACCTGAGCTGAAATCACGAGTTGGACACTTGACTGGCTGAGCTACCCAGGTGCCCCGGGAAGTGATTTTTTTTTAGAGTCTAGTTTATCTTAAATAGTTTTACAGAAATTACGTATTTATTTTTAAAGATTTACCTAATCAACAAAATATTGGCTATATAAATCTTAAGAATGTTTTCCAAATTATTTGGAACTATTCAAAATTCTTTAGTCATAGGAACTGGTATTTTATATTTATGTTTTCTTCTAGGTATTGGGGGAATTGGTGAGCATTAATTATCCATGGACACCAGCTATTAGAGAACACTTATCATAGTTAATGGTTAACATCTGCATTAATACTACATGTACCTATTAATTAACCCCCTTTGTGTGGAATGTTTATGGTGCATGACATTTTCTAATATTTTCCTCGAGACAATATGAAAGTTAATGAGAACTGCACATGTGCATCAAGAAGAGAATAGAGCCTTTGTCCTAATCTTATTAAGTTTCTCCAGATGTGATAATATTGTCCTGTCTCCAAATGGCTTTTTTTATTATCACTTTAAACTAATAAGATTTAAAATTAGAAAACAAAGTAACACAAGCAAAGAACTTCCTGAACTTGCATTTATTTTTTATTTTCCTTAATAATCTTAAATTTCCTGCGGGTAAAAGAATGTGATTGTAGAGTCAACACACAGCTGATTGTAGATCTAGGGGCATTTTTCTTACACATAAACCTGAGTTATAAAACTCAGAGTATTTCCAAGTCTAGAAGAGAACTAGATACAGATTCTACTGAGCATTACCTAACCCATTTTAAAACACCATCTGCTGAAAGCCAATTATGTGCCTATAATATGCTAAATGCTTTTACATATACTGTCCCACTGAATCATTTATTCATTCAACACATATTTATTAAGTACCTTCTGTACTAAGCAAGAGGAACACAACAGTGAGCAAAACAAGTGCATTTACTTTCTTCGTAGAACTTTCAGTCTGGTGGGGGAGACTGCTATGAGATAATCCTATCAGTCATCTGTTCCTGCAGAACAAACTACCCTGATGCTCTGTGGCATACAACAATAAAAATTTAATATTGCACTCCATGTGCAGGTCAACTGGGGAAGCTCAGCTTCATATGTCTCTCATTCTTCTGGGACCAGCGAATGACCAAGCACTTGTTCTTCTGAAGGCAGTGGCAGAGATACAAGAAAACAAATCCTGCCACACAAGCATACTTCAGCCCTTTACTCATGTCATATCCACTGATATCCTATTAGTCAAGTTGAGTTACATGGCTAACCCCAAAATAAATGGGGTGAAAACTATACTATGCCCACAATGGATTGGCAAGGAGGAACAAACATTTGCTGAACAATAATCCAAATTATCATAATAATTAATCACAAATATTTGAATAATTAAAAATTCTGGAACACAATGACAGAAGGTTGAGGGAGCTTGGCCAGAATCTTACAGCAGAGCTGGACCCCATCTGGGGCTCAGGAAGATTTCTCCAAAGACAAGGGAATATGAGATGGGCTGAGAGCTGAAGGTAAAGAGGAGGTATGAGGAATTATCCAGACAGGGAAAGAGTGTACAGCATGACAAGTTCAAAGAATTGGGGTGGGGGCCCTGAGAGCATTGCTCAGAGAGTGAGGAGGAAGGTCAAGAAACATGAAGCTGGAGGACTGGGTACAGGAAGATTTTGCAGGGCCTTGTAGACCACATTCAGGATTTCATCTTTACCATGAGACCAATGGGAAACACTGTAGGGTTTTCAGCAAGTGAAAGACATGGTCAAATTCAATTTTGGAAATTACTCCTGTTGCAGTGGAGGGAACAGCTGAGAGTGGACTTAAAGAAATGAAAGTCATCAGCAGATAGATTATAATCAACATCATTGGCATAGTCCCCTGCCCGTTTCTATAAACAAAGTTTTATTGGAACATAGCCATGCTTGTTCATTTATAGATTGTCTATAGATGCTTTTATGCTACAGTGCAGAGTTGAGTAGTTGTGACAAAGACGACATGTCCCACAAAGACAGCAATATTTACTATCTAAGTTCTGACAGAAGACATTTGCCAATCCCTGCAAAGATGAGACAACTTTAAGAAGAAATCATAGAGAGAAGGGACAGAAGACCTAGGACATAACCTGATAGAGAAAAGAATGACAGAAAAGAGAAAATGAGCTAGCAGAGGAAACTGAGCATCCTAACCTGTTTGAGTTTTTAGTCCCATGTTATAGATCTAGAAATATAGTTTTGGAGAGTGTGGCAGACGGCAACATATAGGCACAGGTTTCTCCCCTCCTTTTACGCTTGTGTCTTTCCAGTATGATGTCACTGTTTCTCCAATCAAGAGGTAGAGGGCCCTCTCCACTGCCTTGGTTCTAAGTGGTCCTGGTGACTGATTTTGACCCATAGAAAGTGGTAAAAGTGACGCTGTAAGATAGGAGTTCCAAGCCTTGACTTCAAGGACCTTACAGTTTTCACTTCACCTCTTGTGTCCTGAGACTATTATAAGAGGAGACCTGAGGTTGCTTTCTGGATGCTGAGAGTCCACAAGGAGATGGCCACAGCCCACAGCCAGCAACAACAACCAGGCATGTAGGTGAGGCCACGTGGCAGGAGCCAGCTTACTGAATGAACCCAAGCAAGCCCAGCAGAGGAACCACCCTACTAAGTTTAGCCCAAAATGCTGACCCACAAAGCCACTCAGCTTTGGGCTAGTTTGTTACACAGCAAAAGATAACTGAAACAAAGACATGGAGTGACCTTCTTGAAATCACATGACCATATAGCTATTAAGTAGCAAGGCTAGGATTCAAGCCAGGCCTTAGGGCTCCAAGTACATAATGTTCTCTCTGTTCATGTTTAAACAAGGCAAATAGCAAAAATGATACTATGTTAGTCTGTCTTCCTGAGGGTCTGTCTTAGGACACTGAGATGGTTGATTCTAGAATTGGGTGATTTGTTATTATTTGAAGATGTCTGGGGATGCCCTCCTTTACAAAATAGAAGATAAAAAATTCAGAAATAGTGTGCCAGCTTGCCTAGTGCCTGAAAATTCAACTATATGCATCTTTATGAGTTTGTTTTCTTTCTTTTGTTTTTGGTTTTTTTGGGGGGGGGGTTATTCCCTTCTCACTCTAGAGAAGATTTCACTCAGTCTTCCGCCAACAGATTCATTGTTTGGGTTTGGTATATTGCCCTATTTGGATTGTAAATAATAAACTTGGGAGGAGAGTTAGCAGTCCCAGTCCCACTGGGGAGCCATGGTCAGAAGGTAATGTGAGTCACTGGGCATCTGAAGGTTAAGAATTGAGAGAGTGGGGAGAGGGAAGAGAGGAGACTTGGAAAGGCTGAAATCCTTCTTCATGCTAAGTCAGAGGAGCAGCTGTTTAATCAACGAGCAGGAAAAACAAAGTGAAAAAGAGTTAAGAAAAGATTCATCTGGCTTGCTAAAATCCAGGTCCGTGTGAACAGTCAGTGTGGGTACAAATGGCGAGGAAGGTGAACTTGGCCCCCAGTGTACTACACTCTATCTTCCAGCACCCTCCTCCTTCCCTGCACCCCCCTCCCACTATGGCAACCCTCACTATACCTCTGCCTACAAACACTGCCTTCTGTCCCTGCAATATCCTCTTTTTTCTGTTGCCTACCAAAACTCTCTCTCAGAAAAGCAGCGCTTAGTTATTTGCATATTAATGAGTTTAAATGAACATTAATTTAACATTTAAATGAACATCTTGTTCCAGATAAATTGCATCTGAAGTCTAATTATAGGTGGGTGGGCAATGCTGTGCTAAAGGAATTTCCAGGAGTTGTGAGCATGTGGGAGAATCTTTCTGGAGCTGGAGATGGTTATGGCTTGACTTGGATACATATTCACTACATTTAGGAATAGCTCTCAATAAAAAAAGAAGGAAAGCCAGGAAATGAGGGTGGTATGGCAGGCTCATAGTTTGGTAGGATTGTTCCAACTCCTTGTTGTGGGGAATATAAATGTGGAAGAAACACTTGGGCAAGGAGCCAAAACAATGTAGTATGCATGGTAACAAATGAGAGGGATGGTTCAGAATAGACTGGGAGATACTGAGTTGAAGAATACTGAGTCTGCAGGAACAGGGACAAAGTAGCACAAAGGAAAAGAGATGGAGCGAAAAATGATGTAAGAAATGATAGAAGGATGATCGTGGAGAACAGTGAGCATGATTTCAAAGAGTGATTGAGTTACACCCATCATGGTGGCTAAAATCATAAGACTAACTACACCAAATGTTTGCAAGGGGAGGGAGCAAATGTAATTCTCGTTCACTGCTGATGGAAGTGTCACAGGGCACAAGGACTTTGAAGAGCTATTTGGCAGTTTCTGTAAAGTTAAACATTCATCTACTCTATGACCCAGCAATTCCTCTCCTGTGTATTTACCCAAGAGAAATGAAAATGAATGTTCTCCAAAAGACTTACATAATAAAAAACATATAATAGCAGCCTTATTCATCATAGCAAAAACTGGAGCAATTCCAAATGTCCATCAATAAGAGAATAAATGAACAAATTGTGGTATGGTCATACTATAACATAATCCTCAGTAATAAAAAAAATGAACTACTAATACATGCAACAGCACTGATGAATATCAAAAATATTATGTTAATCTGAAGTTGGCAAATTATGGTCCACAGGCCAAATGTAGTCCACCATATTTTTTTCTAACTAAAGTCCTATTGGAATACAGCCATACTCATTCCATACTATCTATGACTGCTTTGGTGCTACAGGGACAGAGGTGAGTAGTTGAAACAGAGACCAAATGGACTGCAGAGCCAAAAATATTTACTATCTGATCCTTCATAGAAAAAATTTCCCAACCCCTGCATTAAGCAAAAGAAGCCAAGCACAAAAGAGTACATACTATAATTCCATTTATATGAAATAGAAAACTAATCTATGATGATTGGAGGGAAGGGAAAATTGACTAGAAAGGGAAACAGCATTTTGGAATGATATGTATGTTCCATATCTCATTCAGGGTGGTTACATATCTGTAAATGATTGTCAAAACTTAAACTGAACACCTAAGGGAATTTTATGAATAAAAAGCTATTTCTTTGAAAAAAGTTTGAAACTTAGGGGAAAAGATTGATGGAAGAATAATTTATTTAATTCTAATAAAATTATTTTGGAAATACAATGTAATTTTATTATTTCCTATTGGTGCTATAATAAATTTTACCATGAAGTTGGTGGTTTAAAACACCACTAGTCTATCATGTTATAGTTGTGGAGGTTGGAAGTCTGAAACAGTTCTCCTAGGGCTAAAACCAAGGTGTCAAGAGGGTTTGGGTTCCTTTCTGAAGGTTCTAGGGAGAATCTGTTCTCTAGTTTTTTCTAGACACTTTCCTGGCTCATAGCCTCCTTCTCTCTTCTCAACTAAGAGTTGCACCACATGACCCACCACTATGACCCCCTTCTTCTATTCTCATATCTTCTCCTTCTCCAAATCTTCCCTTCCATTTTTAAGGACCCCTGTAATTACATTAGGCCCACCTGCAACCTTAACTTCCCCTTGCCACGTAACAAAACATAGTCAAAGGTTCAGAGAATTAGGACACTGACCTCTCTGGGGGTCCCATTACTGTGCTTACAACAGACACCCTGTCTGCAAAGCTAATATACCTCTTCTAACTACTACTTGATTGAAAATCTAATCACTCTCTGATGCATGTATTCACTCTACTGAACTCCCACCTGGTGTAGCAGATGACCACAGAGAGGAAACACAGAGAAGGTATTTTTTTGAAACAGTAGAGGCACAGGGCTAATGCTTTCCAAGACAATAAGAGGAAATGCCTCTTTAAAATTCACGCCAGAGTTGACAATTAAGGTAGAACAAGGGACTCTGACTCTCTTGTGACAAGTAACAGACATTGGTCAGAAGGATGGCAGAGATTAGCAGAGAAACTGATGACTATCAACAGAATAAATCTCTGATATAATTAGTATTATGCTCCTACCAACTGAGGCAGCCAACCCCACATTCCATTTATCCACAACACAACAGAGTGAATGAGAAGGCAGTTCAACCACTGTTGCACAAGAATTTTAGAATTATGAAACATTTTTATATACTTAGAGGTTTCACAATATTTCCATCTATAATTCATAACCTCAGGAAGCACATAAATACTGCTGGTAAAGCCACACATGCCTATGTCTTTGCTTTCAACTGGAAATAAATCAACCCAATATGGTATTATCTGCCATTTTCAGCTATCAGATGTTCTTACCAGCTTCTGTGTACTCAGAGGAATGCTGGGTTAATGAAGGTTTGTTACTAAATCCACATATGAAGTAGTGACAGTAAATAAAAGGGGGGAGGGGGCATAAGCATGCCCTTGGACATATGACCTTGGACCTTGAATCTGACATCCCTTTTTGGATCTGTTAAAGAACAAAAGTTCAACTGAGTAAATTTGAACATCTAATTGTCTTTATTAAATGATTCATGAATCAGGCACCACCATCTAGCAAGTAGAGGGGAGCTCCAAGAAGTTGTACAAAATAGAAGGTTTTCAAAAGAAGGAGTGTAGGGCAAGAAGTTACTAGCCGAAGAAAAGATTATTCTAGGCAAGGTCACCTCCCTTAAAGGGAAGGGCAGAGGGTCTTATCATGCAAATTACCTCATCTTCCTTGAGAGATGGATGGAGAAGGCCCATGTAACAGATAAGCTCACAGGTACGCTTCAGAGAATTTCTGGCTGGTTAAGACTACATTTCTGTGGGTAGTTGAAACTACATTAGGTTAGGTATTAGTCTCCATTTAGGGATGTGGCCTAAGTGACCCCGTTTTGGACTTGTGATTGTCTTTTTTTTTTTTTTTCTTTTTTCTTTTTCCTTTTTTTTTTTTTTAAGCATGTTCTACACCCAGCATGGAGCCCAATGTGGGGCTTGAACTCAAGAACCTGACATCGAGAGCTGAGATCAAAAGCCAGACATTTAACCAACTGAGCCACCCAGGTGCCCCGTACTTGTCTTTTTAATAGGACCTACCCATCCAGTACCATTTCCTCCATATTCTTTAGTTACTTATGTGCCAAGGCTCTGTATAGAAAGTGGAAGCGACGCTTAGCATGTAGTGACACTACATACACAAAATGAAGCAATCAACAACAGCAGATAGTACCTTGAAATACTTACTAGAATCTCAACCATAGCTTTGATTACATGATTTCATAATGTTTTTATGCACCACTGCATAAAAACATTGTGGTTTAAAATACATATAACTTTGAAATGAAAACACAATAAAAAGTGGAACAAATTATTTACTACAATATAAATGTCATAGTCTAGATAAAAATCTCTCAAAACATGAGTTCTATACAGGAAAAATAATAAAAAACGTTTTCAGTGATGGAAAGGCCAGTAACTATTGTTCTAATTCAATCACCTCATCTTACAGACGGAACCTCTAGGGTTCAGTAAGATAAAGTGCCAGTTAATGGGTGGTGAAGCCACAAAATGAGTTCAAGTTATGACCCCAGCTGCATCTCTTTATTTCCTGGGGTTGGTTTTTGTTTTGTTTTGTTTTGTTCTNTGACTTCAAGTGATGACCCCAGCTGCATCTCTTTATTTCCTGGGGTTGGTTTTTGTTTTGTTTTGTTTTGTTCTTGGTTTGGTTTGGTTTGGTTTGTTTGTTTGTTTGTTTGTTTTTAAAGATTTTATTTATTTATTTGACAGAGAGAGAGAGATCACAAGCAGGCAGAGAGGCAGGCAGAGAGAGAGGAGGAAGCAGGCTCCCCACTGAGCAGGGAGCCCAATGCGGGGCTTGATCCCAGGACCCTGAAATCATGACCTGAGCTGAAGGCAGAGGCTTTAAGGCAGAGCCACCCGGGCGCCCCTGGTTGGTTTTTTTTTTTTTTTTTTCATTTTTGCCTAAAAAGAATGTGAGCATCCTACTAGGGGCTTCTTGGTGCTCTGTGATGTGCTAAGATAACTATTCATAGAAGTGTCCCAGAACTCAGCACTACTGGACTGTAGCCCCTAATGTCATGAACTGTAAGCAAGAGTGGTCAAGATTAATAACCAATTCAAACAAAAACTGGCCTTGTCAGACTTTCAGGGTCCAAGACACTAGCAGATGCTTTTCCCAGTGTGAAAGATTAGTGCCTGGAGCTAGCTGGCCTGGATTCCCTACAGTTCCCCATGTCACTGGTGAGAGAAGATTTTCAGATTTATTGCTGGACTGTAGTGAAATGAAATCATCATTCGGTCATCATTTCAAACCAACATACAGTCTTACTTTTTGTTTCTTCATAAAAGTCCCTTGACACATTTTCCTCCTTCTTCAAGCAACCATTATCTGCACTATATAAAATAAGATCTAGTAATAAATTTTTGTGCAGTAAAGGTAGCCTTCCTGATTATTCACTATATAATGATAACATTTGCTTTTTAATTCTTTTCAGTTGGAAAAATGCCTTTATTTGTAAATAGCTGCTTAGCAACATTCTCTGTAAATGCTCGTATCTCATTTGGAACACCTATCACTTGGTTCTGGAAATCCTTAAATTCCTTGGGGCTTACGCAGTATTCTCAAAACATGGACAAAAGCAGGAGAAAACATGTGAGAAAGTTGAATCATTCCAATTTTTCTAACCAGAAGAGGAATTTAATAAATATGAAAAGCTGCCTTCATTTTGGATGGAACTGACATGATGCTGAAGGAAAAAATATGAAATTAATATCTGGAGAGATAAAGGATAGTGTGTCCATCTATGACAGAGCACATGCCTAGAGCCGATCAAGTCAGGAGTGGGAAACTGGGAAGGTATAAGAAGATCTAAAACTGGAGTTTTATCATCTGTTTATCACTGGGAATCCCTGGTGTCTTGGAGCCAAATGCAGCCCTAACTTTTTACAGATGAGGGGAAAGAATCCCAGTTATGATTATTGTCCTGAGGAGCCCCATTTCCTCACTCACATCCTCAGGGGGAGTGTGTGTGTGTATGTGTGTGTGTGTGTGTGTGTTGAATAGGAAAGGCAATAAAAAACCCCAGTGAGTTTATGATAATGTACACCTGTCTACATCCAGGTTAAGAGAAGTGTACATAGAGGGATTTCTCTTGGCATTGGCAGACTCCAGCCAACAATAGGAAGCTCTGACTTCCTTCTTTTGGATCTTTCCCAGGAGCACTTTCTCTCTTTTCTTACTTATCTATATACCAAGGCTGTGCACAGAAGGTGAAGCTGCCATGTGGATGCAAGAGTCGCCATAAAGTGGAGGCCCAACACTCCCTTGTTGAAACTCAGCCACCCTGGAATATGGTATGGAGGTTCCTCAAGAACTTAAAAATAGAGCTACCCTACTACCCAGCAATTGCACTACTAGGTATTTACCCAAAGATACAAATGTAGTGACCTGAAGGGGCACCTGCACCCCAATTTTCATAGCAGCAATGTCTATAATATCCAAACTGTGGAAAGAGCCCAGATGTCCATGGACAGATGAATGGACAAAGAAGATGTGGGGTGTGTGTGTGTGTGTATGTGTGTGTGTGTGTGTGTGTGTGTGTGTGTGTGATGGTATATTACTCAGCCATAAAAAAGGATGAATACTGAACATGGATGGAACTGGAGGGTATTATGTTGAGCGAAACAAGTCAGAGAAAGATAATTATCATACGGTTTCACTTATATATGGAATATAAGAAACAGGGCAGAGGACCATTGGGGAAGGGAGGGAAAACTGAATGGGAGAAAAACCATGAGAGACTCCTAACTATAGGAAACAAACTGAGGGTTGCTGGAGGGGGGAGAATGGTGGGGGGTTGCATAATTGGGTGATGGGCATTAAGGAGGGCACATGGTGTGATGAGCACTGGGTGTTACATGCAACTGATAAATTATTGAACAATACCTGTGAAACTAATGATGTAGTATAAGCTGGCTAACTGAATTTAAATTAAAAAAAGAAAACTCATTGACATTACCTATGAACATTAAAAATAGCTTCCCCTCTGCTCATCCATACTTAAATGCTGGCAAAAAAAAAAAATGATACTCAGGTACAAAAAACATGTATAGGACATTCTGTGAAAATAAGTCAGAATAAGTGTGGTAGCCAGCTTCTAAGATGGCCCCTTATGACTCCTGTCTCCTTATATCCACATCTTTATTTAATCCCCTTCCACACTGCACCAAGTTGGTCTTTGTGACTAGCAGAATATGGCAGAAGTGACGATATGCCACTTCCAAGATTAAATTCCAAGTGGCATCACAGTTTCCATCTTGGATGTCCTCTCATTCTGTGTCTCCCTTGGAACACTCATTCTGGGAGAAGCCAGTTACCTGTCTTGTCTTGAGGACATTCAGGCAGCCCCATGGGGAAGCCATGCAGCAAGGATCTAAGGCTTCCAGCCAACACCGGTGTGAGTGAGCCTTTTTGGATGTAGATGACCCAGCACCAGTCAAGCCTTCAGGTCATCCAACCGAGATCCTGAGCCAGAACCACCCAGGTAAGCCACTGCTGCATTCCTGAAACTCAGAACTTACAAGGCAGTAAATGCTTATTGTTTTAAGCCACTAACTTTTGGGGTGATTTCTTATATAGCAATAGATAAGTAATACCACAAGTTAGAATATAACATTTAGGAAATTTAGTCCATAAATTCCTTGATGATGCTATATTTATTCTTTCAGGGGAAGAAACATCCTGAAGAGAAATTGTTTTTATTTCTTTGGGAGGATGTAAAATGTTTTTTTCCAGCCATGTTTAATTCAGTTTTCAAAGCACTTTTATTCACCCAGTTATCAAGCATCTTGTATATACACACTACTAGGATAAAATGATAGAAATATAAAGACATACCAATATCTTTAAAGTGCTTAAACCAAAAGTCCCGCATGGACACCCTGCAGCATGTCTTGTTTTCCTCCTTGGTATCTGTTTGCATCTTTCTTAATCCAAGTTAATAGTTATCAATGCTGGATATTTTCAATTTGACCTTTGAGAGCCACTCCCCAGGGTGCTGGCCTTTGGAGACTGTAACAATGGCTCCTCTGCCCTCTGGCTTTCTCTTGGTTTAAGCTAACAGAGAAGTATGTGGGAGATCAGAGGATGAGAGGAAAAGGAAATGGAGGTATTTATATCCCTGGCTCCTTCCCTACCATGGATTGGCTATTTCTCTCCACCCAAGATGGTGCTCCTTGCTGGCATCCCTGTCTGCCCCCTCCCATAGCCACAGCCCCGCCCTCTAGACCAAGAAGCAGTAATGCCCTCTGCTGTTATTTTGAAATCGATTGGATTGGCCCCAGTCATTTCACCTTCCTTGATGGGTGAGGGAAACCCTGCCCACACCTTTTAAACAGTTCCTTTGTCAATTACCCATTTCGAATGGGCCATGCATTTCTTGCCAGGGCTGAACAATATACCCACCTTTTAAAAACAGGAGATTTCCCATAAAGGTCAGTATTTCCACACTTATCTTAAAAATCAGAAGATCGGGCAATACTGGATCCATATTCCCAAGCAGCT
The DNA here is from genome assembly GCA_002007465.1 of Ailurus styani. Lineage (NCBI taxonomy): Eukaryota > Metazoa > Chordata > Mammalia > Carnivora > Ailuridae > Ailurus > Ailurus styani. The sequence continues at coordinate 1,439,471 of LNAC01000275.1, forward strand.
GCTGTCTGTGCCCTTTTTGACAGACCATGAGCTCCCAAGTTACCCACCAGTTCTTAACCACTGCCTATTATATGTGACCACCCCCCCACCTTGGTCAACCTTTTTTGACATTTGTAGGATTGGCTTGTCTCCTTATGCTCATTTGAGTCCAGGAACTCAGGCTAAATCTATGGCAGGAAAAAGATAATCTTGAATACAAAGCACAATTATATCATATGGTATATTGGTGCCAAGAAGTGATTAAGACAATATGGACAATGGCAATTAAGTAGATGAAACATTCATTTCTGTCTTTGAGACATTTCATGGAGGAACTGGACTTTAATGCCTCCCTTTGAAGAGCAACACCACACACTTGAAACATCACAGGGTATAAACTCACGAGGAAGTCTGGTCATTATTTATACCATTGCTTACATGGAAAAATAAATTCTGGAATCCAATCGATTTCAAAATAACATTTCGGAATAATAATCCAATAATTAAATTAATGGCCCTCTTATAACTAACTCTAGGCATCAAAATCCAATCGATTTCAAAATAACATTTTTGGAATATAATCCAATAATTAAATTAATGACCCTCTTATAACTAACTCTAGGCAACAAAATAATGACCTTTTAAGGAAAGTACATCCAAATAGAAAAAGTCTAGGATTAGTGACCTTGATCCAAAAGATTTTAATGGTAAAACATTAAAATCTGGGGTGGGAGGAGGAAGAACAATGTTCATTATCACCAACATTATTTAACATCATTGTGGATGAACTAATCAATGCAATTAGACAACAGAAATAAATGAAGTATAAGTATTAGGGAAAAAAGTCAAAATTATCATTATTTGTAGACAATATGAGTTTATAGACCAGCAAATATAAGAGAATTGACATAAGAATTACTGGTGATGAGTTACAAAATAATTTTTTTAGTACAAAACTTTCCTATATATTCATTCATGAAGAAAATATTTACCATTTGTCTATTTTTTTGTCATATAGCATCCTAGACATTGGAGTTGACATTAGAGATATAGTAGTAAACAAACCAGATTTTTAAAAAAGAAAGAATCCTCACCCTCATGGAACTTATGTTCTAGTGAGGAAAGACAGACAATATATAAGATAAATAAGTAAAATGTATGGTATGTTGGTGATTAGTGTTAAGGACAAACATGAAACAAGGAAGAAGGTATATGGTATATGGGGAATTACCATTTTATAAAGAGGCCAGGGAAGGTCTCGTTGAAAAGATGACAGTACATAAAGGTCTCAAGGAAATAATGGAGCAACCTATGGCTGTATCTGAAGGAACAGCAGGTACAAAGGCTCTGAGGTAGGACCCAATTAGAATATATCATGGAAGGAAAATTCCATTCACAATAAGCAAGCAAAAAGATAAGCTATCTATGAATAAATACATTAAAAAGTATGTAGGATCTATATGAAGAAAACATTAATACCATAGTTAGAACTAAAATAAGACCTAAATGAATGGCCTCTATGACTACTACAAAATAAGGAATTAATTACAGAAATGAACCCTACTTGATTGTAGAAGGGGCTAGGGAAATAAAGATCCAAATGGAGGATCTTAAGATCAGAGAAAAGTCACCAGTTCTCCTGAAGCACTGGCCCAGATGTGAAAGTCAGAGTTTTCAGGGGAATCAGGAAGCAAGGCACCTGCAGCTGCCAAAAGTTGTAAGCAAAGGGAGACTAAAATACCAGCTAAGAAGATGGCTGCCTCTGCATAGTACCTCCTCTGCGAATTCACAGCCAACATATGTTGGTGGGACTGCTTTGCTCTTGGTCAGTAGGGCTTGAGTCAGGAGAAAAAGCAGGGCACAGAATGGGGAAGATTAAGAACCCACTGGAACCCATTTGGTCTTCTGCACCTGCCTTTCATCATCTCTATCCATAAGGACCTTTAAAGATAATGGCTGCTGCATCACATCTGCCTTGTAAATTTCATACGAATTTGCTTTTTGGTGAACTCCAACCTGGAGTTCATTTCTGGGAAATATGACCAGGTTGACATGTAAAACCTCTACAGAGAGACACATCACGCTCTTGAATAAAAAGACTCGTGGTGAAGATTTCAATTTCACCTAAGCAGATTTAAAAGCTCAATATCAACACAATTCCACTTGGGGAGGGTTGTCAACAAATGTATTAAGTTTTACCTATGAAAATGAAAATGAAATGAGGGGCCCCTGGGGGGCTCAGTCAGTTAAGAGTCTGCCTTCGGCTCAGATCATGATCCTGGGGGCCTGGGATCAAGTCCTGCATCGGGCTCCCTGCTCAGTGGGGAGTCTGCTTCTCTCTCTCCCTCTGCTGCTGCTCTCTCTCTCTCTCTCTCTCTGTCAAATAAATAAATAAAATCTTTAAAAAAATGAAAATGTGAGAATAGCCAGGAAATTTCCCAAAAGAAGAAGGAGCATCTCCCTCACAAGACTTTAAACATGTAACTGCTTGGTACTGGAGAAAAACTAAAACAATGGGGAAAAAATAGTTGAGGAATCAACCCTAAATACACATAGATATTTTAATAAAAGTAGCATCTCAATTCAGTAAAGAAACAAGGGATTGGGGATTTTTTTTCTTTCTTTCTTTTTTTTTAGTAATGGTATTGAAACATGTTAAAGGAAGGCCTCAGGGCACAGGATAAAAAAACCTAAAAGCCAAAAAATAAAAGACTGATTAAAATGACATTAAAATTAAAGATTGGTAACAGAAAAAATATATCATAAACAAAGATGAAAGACCAACAACAAATAATTGGAAAGCATACATGCACCACATTTGAGGCACAGGGCTAATTCCTTTTATTTAAAAAGAACTCTTACCAAATAACAAAACAAAACTAACTCATACAAATTTTTAAAAGGAAAAAAATCAGTAACACAATAGAAAAGTGGAGATATAATCTTTAAAAACTTTACAGATAATATAAAGAAGAACAGCTAATAAATTATTTGAAAACATGCTCAGATAGCCAACCTCATTAATAATTAAAGAAGTGTATGTCAAGATAATAAATGTATTTTGTCCCAGTCTGATGAACAAAAATTAGAAAGCATGATTATACCCAGTGTTGTCAAGGGTAAGGGAAGAGGCACTTCAGAGCCCAGTCTCTCAAATGACTTTGATTCCTCACTTTAATGGCTTCTCTGGGTTGATTTCTCTGTCCTTCACCTTTTCACTTCAAGTATGGATTTAATTCCTTCCTGGTCCAATCTAAAGAGGAGCTGAGACCACAATGTGGTATTCAATATAACTTTACAAATTATTGAGGAATAACAAAAGTAGAGTTTGGAGAGTGACTTTCACTGCTACGAAATAATCACTCACAACTTGACCCTACCCCTAAAGTCCCCATCTTCCTCTTAATTGCCCTCCATGAGACAAAGTGTACTCCTCACAACCAAAATCTCTAGGTCCCTCTCATCCCGAGCCCAATAAAATCTTCAACCTCAACTACAGATGGAGATCCTGCCTACCCTAGTCTGAGGTAAACTCATTTGATGCCTTAGGATGATAGATGCTGGGGTCATTCACTTCTTTCAGTAGACAAAATCACAAGAGTCAATGGTATGTTTCTCAAAATTGTTCAATAGCAGCATTTAAGAACTATTAATAGATCGGGTGCCTGGGTGGCTCAGTCGGTTGAGAGTTCAACTCTTGGTTTCAACTCAGGTCAAGATCTCAGGGTCCTGGGATTGAGGTCCCTACATTGGACCCCCTTGCTCGGTGTAAAGCCTGCTTAAGATTCTCTCTCACCCTCTCCCTTTGCCCCTCCCCCACCCCCCACTCACATGTGCTCTCTCTCTTAAAAAATTTAATTTTAAAAAAGAATTAATAGTTTATCTAAATCCATATTTAAGAAAAAAAAATTTTCTTTAACTCTTCAAGTACCTAGCTGTCCTTATGAAAATGAACACTTAATATCTTTGACTGTAGCTTCTGCAGTCAAATCTATAGTGACTTCAAGTTTTTGACAAGAACTCTAGGTATTTACATTACACTGATTCTGATGATGAAGTCACATGAAAGTTGCTCCAACTGTAAAATAGTAACTCCACCATCACCAGCAACCAAAAATGGAAGCCTCTCCAAAGGGCCCTCCAATTGCCCTCCAAAGGGCAATTATCTCAATAAAAGAGAAATTCAATTCTTATCTTCATCAGAAACTCAGCTCCATGTTCATTCAAATTTCCTATACTTTACATAAATTACTTCTATTTTTAGAATTAATGAATGTCCTTTAATAATCCTTCAGTCATTTGGGTTTGGCAGAAAAAGCATATCTCCATGGGTATAATCATTTTGAAAAAATTAACCATCCTCTACCAGGATCAATCTTAGACAAACTTGGGAGATGACTAAGTTTTATCTTGGGCACACTTGCTTCCCCTTTGTGTCTCTGTATTTCAGCACTGAACTATTCTTCCAAGAGCATGTCTTCTTTCTGGTTCGTGACTACTCTGAATCATTCCGCTAACTCAGGCATAATCCAAAGCCCTCCCTATTGTACTACCACAAGGGTTTTTTCTATTTACTGGTTGTAATTTAAATCAGGAAAAAAAATGACATTGAAATTCTCCAAAGGCATTTTTCTTGTCATCCAAGGAGTGCCAGACATTGGATCAGATATATGTGGTATTTCAAATCTCACCACTTAATCTATTTGTAAATTCCCTCATTCTTCTTACCTTCCATTTGCCTCTTTGATTGTTAACAGAAAGACAGAAAGAAGAGTGCTCTGAATTTATTAAGAATTCAAGAGGAAAATGAAAAAAATCAGAGTACTCAACTTTAAAAAAAAATGCATCATATTACAACCAGGCAATCAAGACAGCGATAAGGAAAAACTCACGACATGGAAATTAGGACCTATCCCATATTTATCAGGCCCACAGCTGGCAATTAGCAAGCTTAAAGTGAGCTTTGTGACACATTTTTGTAAATTTCCACAAATAAACTGTCCCAGCTCTACTCACACCATCTTTTCTTTCTCCCTTTTTTTTCCATATAAGAGTTTTTGTGTCTCCGTATGTTTTCAGAATAAAAAACTCTTTCCTTCAGTCGTCAACAGATACACCCTGCTGAGGATTGCAGATGGAATACAATCTGTTTAGCTTAACTGAAGGCTGGATCTTGTTCATAAGATTTCAGACTCTGCTTTCTTTACGTTCATAAACACTATCCCTTGCCCACGATTCAAAGAAAAAGTACACACACTCTCAGTGGTCTTTCTGTAGTTTTCTCTTTAATGATCTAGAAGAGAAATGTCATATGGGGGTATAAAAGAGAGGAAAATATTTGGCAAAAGTTTTAAAGCATCTGATAATGGCTTCAAAGATTCTGAAGATTAGATTAGGAAGTTTTCGGAATGTTTGAAGAATAAAGTAGTGCATTAATTAAGGAAGTTTGATTTGATTTAGAAGAGACTTCTCCCTTAAACATGCCTATGCAACTGCAGTTCCCAGAGTAGCTGTGCTATTAAATGGAATCTTTTGTTTTCTTCATGATATCATTAAATATACTTTATCTCTTACTAGTTGGAGCATTGAGGTGGGCAACCTCTCAGATGACCCCAATGATAGATCCTTGCTTCTTGGTATTTTCCAGGTAATCTTTTCCCTTTGAGTAATTGGCTTCTAGCCAACAGAATATGACAATCTTGAGGGTATGTCACCCCCTGTGATTAGGTTACGGAAGATTGTCCCCTACCTCTTGCCTCTATTGTTGGCTTTGATGAAGCAAGTTGCCATGTTGTGGGGAGTAGAGTGTTTTTGCCCACAGTGCAGGGAATCAAGCATGGCCTCTAGCAACAGCCAGCTGGGAATTGAGGCACTCAAGTCAAATAGCCCTCAAGGAACTGGATCCTGCTCACAATCACATAAGCGAGTTGGAAGAAATCCTTCCCTTGTTGAACCCTCCCTTGTCAAAGCCCTGGAAAACCCCTTGATTATAGCCTTGTGATAGTCCATGAAGCAAAGGACCCAGCTACGCTATGCCCAGATTCCTAAATTCCAAATAAATTGTGAGGTAATGAGGTTATGTGTTGTAAGCCATTATGTTTTGGAGTAAATTGATATATAATGATAGGTAACTAATACAAGTACTTATTTCGCATTTTGGAACTGTCTTTAATCCCTACAATTTTCTATAGATATAAGTTACTGTATACTTGTGAAATGACTTACCAAAGTTTTCATGGACTCAGTAGAACTAATAATGACCAAAAGAAATAGAAGCTGGGAATTCTGATTCAGAGTGTAGACAAGAGTATTTGTAGTTTGGAAGGTTGTTGGGAATAATTAAGTCATTTTCAGGAAACCCTCTACCCAGTCTTGTCTATTCAGTACCTCTGCCATCTTGTTTTAAAGTTTGGTAATTCATAAATATAACATATTTGGACTTAAACAGCCAGGACCTTGTCTCCATTTAAAATGAAAGTGTATCAAGGAGGTAACTCAAGTGCAATGTTATTAGTTTATACCTTTATCTATATGAGACAATAGTTTGATTTCAAACTTCTCTGAAAGCAGGTTTTTATAGGAGAGGAAACTGGGTCCTGTAGAGTTAGAATAGTTGCAAGGTTAAAAACTCAGAAAACTCTTCCAAATTTTATCAAATGCTAGCCCCAGTTGGTTCAACACCAAGAAAACTGGTACCCAGGAGAGATTTAAAAATCCATATCCTCTGCTCTACCTTTTTACTTATGCCTCTGTGATATTGTGATATAATAAGAAATATATATTTGGTCTCCTCTCTGGTTCCTGGAACAAGATCTTCTAAAACCCTTGGAATTTCCTGTGTGATAGGGGTGAGAAGAGCATCTTTTATTATTTATAATAAGCCCCTTTCAACCATACCTAAGTTGTGTTAATGAAGTGACTTTGTGGGCCCCTAGGTAGCTTCAGGATGGAGCTAGTTGCCAGAGGAAACAACCACATGATTAGAAGGTTGAAACCTTCAGCCCACCCTCTGACTCTTGGAGGGGAGAGAAGCTGGAGACTGATTTGATCTCCAGTGGTCAGTGATTTAATCAATCACGCCTCCATCATGGAACCTCCACAAAACCCCTGAACAATGAAGTTCAAAGAGTCTTCAGATTGGTAAATTCATCAAGGTGCTGGGGAGGCACTCACCCAGAGTGGTCATGGAAACTCTGTGCACCCCACCCCCACACCCTGCCCGATGCATCTGGTGTATTTGGTTATTCCTGAGTTGTATCCTTTATAACAAACTGGTAATAGTAGGTAAACTGTTTTCCTGAGTTCTGTGAGCCATTCTAGCAAATTATCCAAATTGAAGAAGAGACCATGGAGACCCCTGATTTATAGCTGGTCAGTCAGAAGTATGGGAGCTGGGGACTTGTGATTGGCATCCAAAATAGAGGCAATCTTGTGGGAGTGAACTCTTCACCTGTGGGGTCTGTGCTAATTCTGGGCAGTTAGGGTCAGAATTTAATTGAACTGTAGGATAGCCAGTTGGTTTCTGGACAGCTGGAAAATAAGTTGGTGTTGGGAAAAACAACAACAACAACATGTATTTGGTGTCAGGAGCATTCGCAGGTGAAAACACACCACAGCTTCATGTACACAACTGAATTAGATGAGCAGACATTATGGAAGCAGGGTTATAAACTAATTATCTTAGGCTCTAAAAATGAAAGGCGTAACTTGTTGTGTGGAAGGGTGAAAAGTAAGGTTGAAGTCCATGTTGCTGTGGAAGTTCTCATCTGGGACATCGCCACCAGCAGCAGCACCACCACCACCACCAGCCAGGAGGAGTTTGGAAATGTGGGAGGGCTTTGTTCCTTTGTTTGTTTGTTTGTGATAATGACTGGCCTGTGGGGATCTTTATCTCAGGCACCTGCCTATATCAGGTTCCGTTAGTCAAAAACCAAAAGGTATGTCTAATTTTGAATCTTGGGAGGAAACTGTGGAGTTTTGATCCCTTTTCTCTCTTTGAAGGACCCCAGGCTCAGCAAATATATCTAGCCCTGCCTCAGAAATCTTCACACCCCAGTTATCAATAGCTTCTTTTGAAGAAGGAGGAGGAAGAGGAGGCAAAGGAGGAGGAAAGGAGAAATAAGGAGGAAGAAGAGGAGGAAGAGGAGTTTAAGTTTTTCCTCATGAAATACCACAGAATATAAATAAGCTATTTTAATACAATGTGATCAGTGCCGTGGCATGTTTGGACACTAGGTACAAAAGTAATAACAACACCAGCCCAATAATGATGATGGATAAGATTAAGTGAAGATTTACTGTATGTTAATATGACTGTCATTCTTCTTCGCTCTTTCTGTACTTCACCTATTTTAATATACATCCCAATTCTACATGGTGGGTAGTAAGAAGGATTCCCATTTCACAAACGGGCAAAACCTCAAGCTTAGACAGGATAGAAATTCATGAAGCTGAGTTCCCGGGAAAGACTCTGAGATGGAAACTAGTATCCAGTGGGTCTTCAGGGAGTAGAGTGTTTGGGTGCCAGCCCCGAGGGAGGGAGGTAAAGGAAACAGGATGGGGCAGAAGAAGTTGAGTGGGGTACAACCTCAGTAAAAACGTCAGCCCAGGGACACCTTGGTGGCTCAGTCAGTTAAGCATCTGCCTTCTGCTCAGGTCATGATCTTGGGGTCCTGAGATCGAGTCCCCTTCTCCCTCTCCTTGCCCCTGCTCATGCTCTCTCTCTCTCTCTCTCTCTTTCTCAAATAAATAAATAAAATCTCAAAAAACAAAAACAAACAAAACAAACCTCAGCCCATCTGTGGCAAGCTCTGAAGCTGGGATGGCCCTCCAAAGTTGCCTAAATTGAAGCCCAGGGTTGCTTCAGCTGGTCACTGGGAAGAGGCTACTCCAGGAAGAGCACATGGCCCTTCAACTGAGGCAATTCCAGGAAGGACTGACGGCCAAGAGCTGCAGCAGCTGAGGGAGCCAGTGCTCCATTCCCGCAGCACGGTCCGGGTAGCACATCGTCCCATAGAGCCGACCACTGTCTGAGTCTATTCCTCTAAAGCCTGAGAGATTGCTCTTAGAAAGACAATTGTTCTCTTTTATTTAGAATAGTCTCTGGATGTGAGAGCAGAGATCCCTCTGAATGAATGTAAATGAAAAACAGCTAACACAGAGAATGCACTAAATTACTCCATGGTATACAGTAACAGGATTCTGGGATTGTCCTCTGGAAACTTGGGAGGAAGGAGGTTGTAGAGCCCTGGAGACTCGGAGAAAAGGTCCTGGAGAAAGAGAACAGGTGTGAGCACTGAAGCAGCAGGTGCCATCCGGAGATAGGGATTGCTGGGAGTGGCTGTCAGTGTGCAGTTGGCCACTGGATTGGCCATCGGATTTTAGGTTGGCAACTCTTATACACTGGTGATCCATCCCCCGCCCCGTTATTATGAAAACTTCAGTAAATGCCTTTGGCACACATTTTTTGGCGGGGAGGTACTGGTGCTTTGGGGGAATATAGAAGGAGCCAGTCAAGCAGGGAAACAAGCTGGATAATTGAGAATTCAAAAAGCAGGAAGTTAAGCCTCCCTGAGAATTTTTGGAAATGTTGAGAGGGACATTGAACTTTGAATTATATATGGATTGGGGATCAATCCAGTGAATTTGGTTACCAAAGGCAAAAGTTATCCTCAGAAAACTGAAGTGCTTTAAAATACCCAGTTTATATTTTCCCAAAAGAAAATGTGATAATATTTTGCTTTGGAAAGTCACGGATGACTTCTGAGAGGAGAGAGACAAGGAGCTGAGTATTGAAGGATAGGAGCTTTTTAGGTGGACAGACAGGTTGGGATAAAAATGTATTCCAGACACCTCTTGTTTCAGATTTTTATCGGGGTTCCCCTATGTAAACATGATTGGTTAAATCATTGGCTATTGGTGATTAACTCAATCTCCAGCCTCCCCCCTGAGTCTTCCCTCCCACTGGGTCAGAGGATGGGCTGAAAGTTCCAAACATCTAATCACATGGTTTGTTCCTCTGACAGCCAGCCACATCCTGAGGCTCTATAGGGCCCACCTAAATCACCTTATTAGCGTAAACCCAGGTATGGTTGAAAGACAACAACATGTGTAAAGGCCCAAGGTATGTTAGTAATTATGCCAAAAAACCCCAGTGAGTCTGGAGGATAGAGTACCAAAAAGGGAAAAGAGATTAGAGCAGTAGGCAAGTTATGACTCTGAGCTTTGTATGCCAGGCTATAGAGCTTAGATTTGACAGTGGAAGCTCCTAATTCTCAAACTAATATATGTCTACCCACTGGCTGGCTAGAGCTTATAGAAAGACACAAAAGAATAGGGCTCACTTCTCTGAACATAAATTTTACATATAGACATTAGGAGAAGGACATGCTTTTTAGATGAAAACGAACATTTTGCAGTAAAATTCAAAATTTGTGTGATTTTTTATCATAAAAATAGGGTTTCAAATAAATTTTTTGACTGACTCAAGCTGTCTTGCCATGTTCTGTGACGTGAGAGAAACTTGGAACTACCAGTATAGGTAACAAGAAGTTCAAGCAGTTCAGAAAGCTGATCAGCAATTATGTTTGGTTTTGTGTTGTTCTTATTTTATGTGTTTCCATTTTATATCTCCCCCAAATTTGGTTTTCTTGTAGTTAATAACATGGGAAGGAGAGAGAAGGAGAGAGAATGAACATGACAGGGGGGAAAAATGGAGGATCCGTACATATGCTATCAGCTGGCTGACCAGGCTGGGCTTCATGGGATGTCTATACTTTGGTGAAGTTTCCAATAAATCTTTGGTTTGCTTGGTCCCCAGCTTTGCTGTTAAAGATCTGGGTTTTGATTGGGTCACCAATTCACCCATGGTAGAGCAGATCCTAGAAGGTCGAGTCACACTAACCAAACCACAGGAGATTATTTTACAAACCTTATTGAAAATATACTCAACATCCGAGAGGAATATATTCTCCTAGAGGCTAAGATGTTCATGTCTTTTCTCTTTATATTTGGAGGATCTTCCCTATAAAGACCCTTCCTTCACACCAGGTGATAAAGATTGTTCTTTCTTCTGGGACAAAGGAACATTAATATTCCAGCTACCATTCTTAAACCAAGTAGACCTACAGTTACACTGTCTTTTCCTACAAAATAGCAACATGTTTGGACAGAAGGAAGATAAGTAACACACAAATTCCTGCCTGAATTGCCTTTCTTCAAAAATCCCGATCCCTAAAATATTTATATTTGGTTCTAGTTCTGATGGACTCTGTCTGATAGTAGCCTTGCAATGGATGGAGACTAGTGAGCCTAGTGAATGGACAGGTGGTAATCCCTTCTGCAGAGAAAGGTCTAAAAGAGTCAGGACTCTTCCTCCATTTCCTAGAGCTCTAGCTCAGAAATTTCCTACAAAGGTCTAGGTTTTGGCTCTGGGCATCCTTTCTGCTGTTTACCTGAAAACACAAGTGGAGAAGTGCTAGCTCAGGGCCTCAGATGCTGAGGACACTGGGACAACCTTTAGATAAAGGGTCGAACACACCGTGGGTCTTACTAGTTTGGGCATTGCATTGGAGAGGGAGTTGAAAAGCTTACATATCCCTTCGACTGATTTCTGTCTCCTTATGCCCTGAAATGTTCACCTTCTGGTCATTTAAAGACTTGAAGTATGTTCTAGGGCAGGCAGGACATAGGTCCCTAATGTTGGCAGATCCTGATACATGCTGGCCCTCCTGCCCCTGAAGGAACAAATCATGCATTCACAAGGTTGTGCGGTGAACCTAGAATCACAGTCAAGGCAACTGGATGGTTCCATGACACATTTTCCCTCAAACTGCAGTGTGGAGTTGATTATGTCTGCTTCACCCAGGGGCTCACCTCTCTAGGTATGCTGGACACTACGAGGCTCTTCTCTAAGTGGGACAAACATGAACATGCCTCACTTTTTGGCCTTCACGCTAAATTGCACGGATACTGACCCCTTTCATTATAAAATTACTTCGGGGAAATTAAAATGAATTAGAGCACATATTCTCTTCCATTAACTGCATTCTAATGTTTGCAGTGAGATTTGGGGAATTCCAAAACCTCTATGAACCACGAGGTGCCAATTTCTATCCTTTCTTTCAAATTCTGGAGTCTCGGTCTCTTTACGGAGTGACTACCATTTACGAACCCAATGGAAGCCAACGCTGTTTTACAAAACAGATGAAAGTACACACAACATAGTAGTTTCACAATAATTAAACACCTGTTAATTGGTGCTTGATCAGTGATAGGACCAAAGGAATCGCCTTTTAGATAAAACTACCTCCTACTAACGTCCTTCAATAACTCATTCCCCTATGCCAGTGCCCAAGACCCTTCTGACACTGAGCAGAGAAAACAGCTTTTATGGAGGTCGGAGAATGCTAACTCTGAGAAAACTTTGTCCTTCCACCCAGTTAACAGCTCTGTGCAGGGGCAATGGAGTAACTATCTGGGTGCCCCTTGACATTGAGAGATCTAAAGGAATTTTTTCCTTTCCTCTAAAATCTGTGATCAAAGAAGACCTAAGGGTGTCAAGAAGAAAAACAAGCTAACACAATTTGTATTGAATTTTGAAAAATCTTTCCCTGTAGCCATGGGTAACTGGATAAGGAAACACTAAACAAGTCCCGTTGGGGATATTACATGGTGGTATTCAATTTTATATTCTGCCTCTTGCATAGGGGATTTCTTCAAGATACAGACAGGCTCTGAGAGACAGACATATATAAATAGAAGCATTGCTCAGTGATGAGATTACCCTTGGCTATAAGGCAAAATTACTTCTAAATAGATTGTGGTGTTTAAAAAAAAAATCTGGTTTCAGTGCTCTAAGAGCGTAAGTATTTTAAAGGTTATGCACAATGCTCCAAAGAGTCACATGTGAAATTGCTTCAGATAAAGAAGGAAACTGTGACGATGAATGTACTCGATTTACCTTTTTTTTTGACAGAGCAACAAAATTCCCTCTGACACTCCCTACGCTCATTCCCCCACCCAGATCTAAGAGCAACAAAGGGTAATTTTGATTTCTTGTGCCAAGAGATATGGAAGAGAAACATTACATGATTAGTTAAAATTTTCCTTCATTGGGGAATAAGGCTCCCATGCAACCAGAAAAACCAGAACTCCCTCTGTTAGCACACTATGTACTTAATCAGGGTCTGAACTGTCAATGTTCAATATGCTAATTATACGCTTAAGAACACTGATTATAATTTTTAATCTATCACTCCGCTGGATATGGCACCTTCTGGATCTATAATTACATATCCAAGGAATCCGAAACACTCTCAGGTTGCCTTTTTCCCAAGTAAATCACATCATTCATGTTAACATAATTTTTGGCTATCAAAATTTTTGTTAACAAAAACATGCTGGGATTTCTTCCCCACCTATGCCAGAAATTTTCGGAACATCCCTATTTCTTCATCTGAAATAGTTATCATTCTCTTTTCTTTCATCTAAGGAATTTTTCTTTTCCATCAGGCAGAGTGAGGTCCCCAGAGACCTCAAAGCTGTAAAATGAGTTCCTCCCATGGTGAGGACAGAAGGGAAGAAGACTGACCAGAGAGACTAGAACATCTTATCTCTAGACTAGACTATGACTTCTGGAAATTCTAGGATGCCCGTTCTCACAGTCCCTGGGATTTAAAAACAAGCATAAATGTAAACATGACACTCAACAGGCTCCACACCTCCCCCCTGCTCCCAGTAATATGTGGGATTCCTATATTCTTATTACCTTTTCATATCACCCCTCTGTGGGAACCATCAACAGAGCTTTTCCCTAGATGGTGCCCTGAACCAGACCCATGACATCGTGAGTCTAGAGAGACAGAGTGTGGCATGAGCTGACAGCATAATCATCATGGCCTCTAACTCTCTGAGACTTCCTTTCCCTAAAGGGAGGGAACATTCTTCCAACTCAGTCACCAAGGGAAACCAGCAGGTTTCTGTATCTCAGCGGATGGGTGCTCACCTCAGGCTTCCCACATCCCTCCCCAGTGGGCATAATGCCTAACCCTCTGGGATGTGTTGAACCGAAGCTTCAGAAGGAGAGGGAATCAGTCAGTCACTGGCTGCCTCGCTGGCCACAACAGCAAAGGGCCACAAGGGCTCATGGACCTACCTATGACCTCCCCTGGAATTCCCAGAAATTCTTCCAGCAGAGAAGCTTTGAAAGAAGGATCCTGTGTGAACAGAGGAGGGAGAAGCGCCTTTGGAGGGGGCACTGCGCTGAAGGGGGCTACATGTTTCCTCAGACTGCCATAGCCCGGACACTTCAGTCCACGAGTAAGGACAAAATAGTTTGACAGGGACTACAGTGGGGATAGGGCCCCAAACACTAGGAAACAGAGAGATAAATGAAGTGAGAAAAACAAGGGGATGGGGAGCCAGAGAAGAGCTGGTAAGGCTTAACGAGGGCAGGAAATGTAGGTAGGAGTAACTCATCAGGCCGGCTAGGGCACAGGGTGTTCTAGAAAGAGAAAGCAGCTTGTGTAGAGGCCCAGAGGGACACAACCAGTTGGGGGCAGCAAGGGGCAGGAGATGGAAGGTGGGTCAATATAGCTGGAGTGGTGACAACAGAATGGAGAAGGGCCACCTAGGGGAGCCCTGAAAGCCATTTCATAGACCGTGGACCTTCTGGAAGACACAGAGAGGTACTACTAAGTCTCAGCAAAGCCACAGCCTTGTGAGATTTGCATTTAGGAAAGACTGTGGTGGGAACATGGCAGAGAGGGGACTGGAGAAGGACAAGGAAGAGTCAGGGAGTCTGTTCAATCATCCAGGGCAGAGAGGAAGTTGGTCTTTGCCAAGGCAGAGGCTGAGGGCATGAGAAGAGGAGCAACCAAAGGAAAACTTCTCTGAGAAGGAAGAATCACAGCAGTATCTTACCTTCCTGGTTTCTACACACCAACCAACCTCATTAATCCTCACACAAACCTACCAAGGCGAATCTCACCCATAGTGTTTTATTCTCCAGAAAGAAATGGGCTCTGGGTGGTTGACTCAGAGGTAGGAAGCTCCCTCCCAGGGAAACACCACATGCTCAGGCTGGCGCTCTTTCCGCTGTGCTGCGAAGCCTGTGACTAATGAGATTATGGTTCTGAAGCTGCTGACCCCACTCAGTGAAAATGCATCTGATTTGAGAGAAATCCCACTGGCAAGGACACCAAGTAGAAAGAGAAATTCTCAAGGAAAAAATAGTTCCTTCTGTTGTCCAGAAAATAATGCCACTCTGAAAGCCATTTTTAGAACGGTTAAATAACCAAAGAATTACGTGAGAGACTAATTTTTATTTTGTGGGGTAAAGAAAATTACTTAAATATTATATTTTATCTTCTATATTTCCCTACGTAGGGTCTATTTTTGCCCAAAGATGTTATTTGGAGAAATATATTTATACCGTACAGCCTTTGAGAACATTTGATAGATAGATAAAAGTTGAATTAGCCTTCAGAATTCTGAAAAGGGGAATCTATATACCTATTTCTTTCTTTCTTTCTTTTTTTTTTTTTTGCAAAATATGGAATGCTTCACGAATTTGTGTGTCATCCTTGTGCAGGGGCCATGTGAATCTTCTCTGTATCGTTCCAATTTTAGTATATGTGCTGCCGAAGCGAGCACTATATACCTATTTCTATTTGGAGCAAGCAATATTAAAATAGCTAAATAAATTAATAAGACATTTATCTGCCTAAAATGTGAATGCACTGTAATGAAATGGTTCTGTGTTCTCCTAGTTAATTGTGGGTGTTTTATTCCGGAAACACTCAGAGCCAGCCCGCCAAAGAGGAGTAAACAGTAAAAAGTTTTATCACAAATGCATGATCTTTGAAGAACAAAATCTACTCCCTTGGCAGTGATCAAAAAGGAAAAGTGTGGGAGTGTTTCCTTCAAAGGAGACCTTCAGGTGATGACTCTAATGTGGTTAGCAGCAGCTCATTTAATCCCTGAGGGCTGTCCAGCCCAGCCTGTGCTAACCAGCAACGCCCTCCCTTGTCTGCAATTTGCTTCCGCACACACAAGACCATTAACGGGAGGAAAGCAGGAGGAGATACCTAGACAGCGGCTGATAGATGGTATCTGTGAGCAGTTGGTTGCTGTCAAAACTAGAACAAATCCTTTCCCAAGGACAGAACACATTTTTTTGTCTTGCTCCAACACTATGGAATTGACGATCACAACATATAAAACTGAATTCTTAATACCCCCGCCAAAACTGCTCTTCCTCTGGTCTTTCCCAGTTTCATAAATGTCACTCTGATTAGCCCTGGTCCTCCTTTCAGTAAGCATTCCTTGTTCACCTTCACGTTCAACCCATTACCAAGTCTCCAATCCACCTATAATCTCAAATCACGTGGACCACCCTAATTCCCAATGCCTTGTCACCGTAGCCGCTGGAGAGCAGCAAAAGCCTCCCTGTGAGTCCCCCTGCTTCTACTCTGACCTTCTCTCCCGATCCCCACCCAGCAGCTAGAATGGTCTTCCAATGCAAATGAGAAATTACAAATTCCTCGAGGTTTCCCTTTGCTCCTAAAACCCTATAGCATGTCCTACAATACGTCCTACTTGACATCTGGCCCAGGCCTTTTCTCCAGCTTGACCTCACACCTTTCACCCCCACCTGTGTTACTCTCCAGAGACGATTCCTTCCCTTCCATAAATATGCCAATGAATTCTCACTTCTGGGTCTTAGCACACGCTGTTCCCTTTGCTTGGAGTGCTCTAACCCTTGCTCTTTACCTGGTTAACTCCTACCTCTAACAGGTCTCAATGAAAATATCCAGCTTTCCTTGACCCTTCAATCTAAATATGATTCTAAATTATGGCAATTTTTCTCAATGCATGTAGTTTTCTTCGGACTTAACAGCAATCTGAATCTACCACATTTGTCATGTGTTTATCTTTTCAATGTCAATGCCTTCTACTATCCTGTAATCTTGGTGAGAGCAGGAACCCGGTGTGTCTTTCTGGCTCATCTGTTTCCCTAGTACCTAGCACAGAGCCTAATACATAATGTTCAAGGGCTATTTGCTGAATGTATGGATAAATAGATGAGCAAAGCCAAGGCTTAGGGATATTTTTACTACACGAAGAGTTTTCATTTCATCTAAAAGTCATTAATAATGAATTCTATTTTTTTAAGGTTAGCAGAATACAGAGAACACACAGTTGAGTTAAACTAACTTGTATTCAAATACAGCATATGCCATTCAGTAGCTGTATACCATGGGGAAGTTTCTTCCCTCTCTGCATCTTGGGATTTTAAACTCCAACAGTAGAAATAGTATGATCTATCTCATAGTAAGGTGAAACTACTTTCTGGCTTTTTTCTCACAACCTTATTATATTTTCCAATTTTTCTATTGTTATAATCAGGAAAGAACAACAAGTATTTTTTTAGAAAATGTCTATTTCACAAAGTTATTGTGAAAATTTTCTAGTAACTATTGATTCAGATAATGTATTAATTGTGAGGGCACCTGGGTGGCTCAGGCAGTTAAGCATCTGCTTTGGCTTAGGTCATGATCCCAGGGCCCCACATCAGGCTCCCTGCTCAGTGGGGTGTCTGTTTCTCCCTGTACTCCTCCCCCTTGCCTGTGCTCTCCTTCTTTCCCATGTTCTGTCTCTCTCAAATAAATACAATCTTTTTTTAAAATATATAAAACAACAATATTGGTTATGTCTCTGTGGCTCTGGAATCAGAAGTGGCACATCTGAGTAGTTCTGGCTCAGATCATTCATGGGGTTGGAGCCAGATCCAGCCAGGCTGTGGTCACCTACAATCATCCAGTTAGAACTGGAGGATCCACTTCTAGGGTGGCTCACTCACATGATTGGCAAGTTGATGCCAGCTACTGGTTGGGGCCCTGAGGTCCTCCTCTTGTAGATCTTTCTGCAGAGCTACTTGAGCATCCTCACAGGCTGATGGCTGGCTTTCCCCAGGGAATCTAAGAGGCCAAAGCAAAGTTGCAATGACTTTTATGACTCAGCCTTGGAAGTCACAACACGTTGCTCCCACCACATTCTATTGGCCATGTGGAGTCAGTCCTGAGTCGGTGTGAGAGGAGACCCCACTGGAGCCAGAATACTGGGAGCCTACAACATTTGAGAGGCTGACTTCCACAGAAAAAAGCTTTCATGCTTACTTTCTCCCTTCGAGATGCCCATAAATTTCAAACACTATGTGTGTGATGTGTGACACTGGCAATTGCTAATTGTGGCATGTCTGGGATTTTTTTTTTATTTTTAGTACTAGTAGGCTTTTTGTCACACTGCTTCAGGTAGAGCAAAATGAGTGTCCCTTGTACATCTTCAAGGATATGCCTAAATCAATTTCATATACTTTTCAAAGTGGTTTCTTGTTTAATTTGCTCTAACTCTCAGCATGTCACCATCTTTGTTCATATTTAAACATTATTAAATAAAATTCATCATTTGATGATGACAAGGAGAGTGATTATACCTCTCAGATCACTACTCCCTGATTTCAATCCAGACAAAGGTAATTTAACTAGCAATATCTTTTTAACTGTTATTCTTATGTGGAAGCTGGAAAGTGGAATGCATAAACATGTAGTAGGAAAGCCTAACACCTTGGTCCCACATCCAATGACATGTCATTGACTGAAATTAATTGAAATACTTGAGCTCTCTCCTTACTTATGCCCCTCACTAAATAAAATTGATAATAATAGTCCTCACCTTACAAGCATAAATAGTAACATCTATGCGAAACACACAGAACACTAGGTTTCCTCTGGAGATGAGAACTAGCTGTGGGGAAAAGAAGGAAGAAGTATATTTTCTCTGTATGCTCTTTTGTACCATTTGATTTTTAAACTATTGAATGTAATATCTAGTCAACATCAAAAAAATTATTTAAGGGCGCCTGGGTGGCTCAGTGGGTTAAAGCCCCTGCCTTCGGCTCAGGTCATGATCTCAGGGTCCTGGGATCGAGGCCCGCATCGGGCTCTCTGCTCAGCAGGGAGCCTGCTTCCTCCTCTCTCTCTGCCTGCCTGTCTGCCTACTTGTAATCTCTCTCTGTGTATCAAATAAATAAATAAAATCTTTAAGAAAAAAAATTATTTAAAATTATTGGAAACAACTCAACTCTTCAACAACAGAAGACTGGTTAAATAAACCAGTTTCCTATCCATAAAATGGAGTCCTAGTTAGCTGAAAAAGAAATGAGGCATATCTCTATACAGTACTATTAAATGAGATCCAGGATATATTGCTAAGCGAAAAAAGCAAAGTATACAAAAGTGTGCTTAGATAAAAGGGCACATTATAATAAAATACAATGGATAAAATATATTATCTAAAATACAATAAATGGGGTGCCTGGGTGGCTCAGTCGGTTAAGCATATGCCTTCAGCTCAGGTCATGATCCCAGGGTCTTGGGATGGAGCCCCACATCAGGCTCCCTGCTCAGCAGGGAGTCTGCTTCTCCCTCTCCCACTCCCCCTGCTTGTGCTCTCTCTCTGTCAAATAAATAAATAATAAACATAAAATAAAATTAAAATATAATAAAATTAAAAGCAATGGATGTATACCATAATATTTTTAAATAAATGGTTATCTGTGGAGGGGAGAGGACCTGGGTGAAGGTAATAGGGATGGAAGCTAGACTTCTTTGAATATTTTTAGATTTGACTTTGAGACCATGAAAGTATTTTGCATAATTATAAAACAAACTTTAAGTTTAAAAAGTAACCCCTTAAACTTTAAAGTAAAGTGGAACAAATAAACCCATGTGTCTAATTGTTGGTACAAACACAGAGTAAACAAGCCTTTCGAGTGACATCAAAGCAGAATTCCCTGAGTGTGAACCGGAACCAGCCAGCAAGGGCTCTCCGAAGCTGTGTATGTCTCTTCCTAACTCTGCATTCAGTGATGCAGAGCCCATAACTTGGAAGCAGCAGCAAGGGGTATTTATACCGTGGAAATCAGCAAATGCCACAAATCAGCCTTCTGCTTACTTTGGTTTTCTTGCTTCTTTGTTCTCGGAATACAGATTGTTAAACATTTACCAGCACACCACTCAATTTATCTGTACATACCTAGAGACCAAAATAATTACAAAACAAAATTACCACAAATTAGCTTCAATAATCATGGTGTTGGTGTACTGTCAGTGTTGTTATTCTGAGATTGTTTTGTGAGCAGTACAGGATAAACAAATGAGTCATTATGTTGCTATTGTTAAGAGCCAGGATTTTGGATAGTAGGAGAAAGAAGATAAGAATGTAAGGAATTAAGTAAAAGCCCTCAGTATTGAATTTCATTTGGGAGTATCAGTGTGAATACATGATGAATTTTACTTTATCTAGCATAATCATAGCGACGGAATCAGCAAAATCCAAATTGTGGGAACTCTGAGGCAAACTACAATTTCTTCAACAAAAACAAAAGCAAAGAAATATTACAAGAAAAACGAAAAAAAATGGAGGAGGGTATCTATTGATTAAAAGAGATGTAAAATATATTTAACCAATCTCATTGTATGAACTTCTTTGGATCCTGATTCATACCAAAAAAAAAAAAAAAAGAAAAAGAAAAAAAAAGGCGGGGGGGGGGAAGAAGGGAGAGAGAGCATGTGGAAACATGAATAAAAACTGAACATCTGGGGATGGCTGGATGTTTCAGTTGGTTAAGCATCTGCCTTTGGCTCACGTCATGATCTCAGGGTCCTGAGACTGAGCCCCGCATCAGGCTCCCTGCTCAGCAGGGAATTCTGCTTCTCCCTCTCCCTCTGCCCCTCTCCACCTGCTCATGTTCTCTTTTCCTCAAATAAATAAAATCCTTAAAAAAAAAAAAAAAGGCAGAGACACCTGGGTGGCTCAGTTGGTTGAGTCTGCTTTCAGCTCAGGTCATGGATCCCAAGGTCCTGGGATCGAGGCCCATATCAAGCTCCTTGCTCAATGGGGAGCCTCCTTCTCCCTCTGCCTCTGACCCCCCACAACTTGTTCTCTCTCTCTCTGTCAAAATAAATAAAGTCTTTAAAAATAAATAAGTAAAATAAAATAAAATAAAATAAAACAAGAAAACTGAACATCTGATGTTACTAAGGATTTTGTGTTGGTTTTGCGTGATGACTGTATATTATTGTGTGATGACTGTATTGCGATTATATTTTACTAGCCTAGTCTTTGTCTTTTAGAAATACTCCTGAAATATTTATATATGAAATTACATAACCAATAAGCCTAGGATTTGAGCAAAATATCAGGTGTAGGAGTAATGAGAGAAGCTATAGGAAAGTAAAATTGGTCATAAACTGATTGTTGTTGGAGCATAGTGATGGATCCATGGAAGGTTAATATATTGTCTACTTTTGCATTTGCTAGAAATTTTTTAAATGTTTTTTAAAGATTAACTCCTATACCCCTATGCCTACTAGATTTTGCTTTCCCCCTAGTTTTTTTTTTAAATACGAGCATATTTTTATGGTTACTACAGTTTATAATACTATATTATATACTTGAAAGTTACTAAGAAAGTGGATCTTAAATATTCTCATTACAAAAAAAAATTGTAACTCTGTATGATGATGGATGCTAAGTGGACTTACAGTTGTGATCACTCTGCAACATATGCAAATATCAAATCATTACATTTTATACCTGAAACTACTATAATATCATGTCATTATACCCTTATATATAAAAAAAATATATAAGCATACTTTTGATGAGATAAGTTTCTGTGGATGTATTTTTACTACCATCATCTACTAAAAATCACCAAGTATCTCATGTGTGGGCCTCAATTTAACAAAATTCATAAAGCACCAAAGTATATCCATAAAATAAATATTGAGTAAGAAAAAAAAAATCAACTTAAAGGAGCCAATGTATAGACCAAAAGGCCTTGGCAGCTACTAACGAAATGCTTAATTAGGAAACACAAACACTTCTCAAACAATAAGCAATCAGAACTTCTTACATACAAAGTCACAAGACTTAAAAAGAGTTATTGCTGCTGTATAACATTATATAGGCCCACATAGAAAGATTCTTAAAAACATCTGGAATCCAAGTACATCTGCTACAGGTGAGCAAACAGAGAGCCTCCATAAAGCCATGAAAGAGACAAAACAAGCCGACTGACCCGAGGGGCACTTTTATGAATAGCCCATTAGGAGGAAGCATAGACAGCACTTCTACCCACTGTGCATTTCTCAAGAAAATGAAACCTCAAAAAGTACAAAGAGGCATCAGCCAAAACCATCTCCATTTGCTTTTGGTGTGAAATATCCTTTTCCAATGCAGACAGACAGCAAATATTTAACAAGGAAAGAAGAGAAGCAGGTGCAGAATTTGGGCAATAGGTAACAACTCCTTGCACCATTTTGAGTCATCAGTGAGACATTTAGGTCAGTCACCTTCAGACACAGATAGTGCTTTTGATCACTATAAAAAGTAGGAAGGGTTTTAAGAAGAGATCCACTCCTGCCCCTGGCCCTGGAGTTCCAACCAAATAAAAAACCCACACACCACTGGCGAGCTGGTGGTGAGAAACGTCGGCCATCAGCCAAAGTAAGTAATGCAAGCAAACCCTGCAAGTGTCCCAAAGCCAGACTTCGGAAGAGAATGAACAAGGTGCTGACTTTTGGAGCAACTTGTCAGTGTCCTTAAAGTCTCAAGTCATGTAGGAAGTGCGGTTTTCTCCATGGATATAAGCCAACATCCCTGCAAATGTGTCTTTTGGGCCACTTACATCAGAACCACCTTGAAATGTTGCTAAATACAGACCTCCTAAACAAAATGACAAGTGTGACTGGGGAATCTGTATTTTGAACAAGCCCCTTGGGCTGTTTTTGCCCCCCCCCTAAAATACTGAAACCACAGTACTAGGCCAAGCTTGAACAGTAAATGTTATCACAGATCACAAAAACGCCCTACAGCAGAAGCAAATGCTCATGACTTTTCTTTTATGTAAAGTACATGTGAAATCATTTTGTAATCACATGTCTCACATCTACAAAGCTTGGTGGAAGGGTGGGGGTAAGGATTACAGATTACTCAGGGTCAGAGTTTCTAACTCCCTATCCTGTAGCTAGCCTCCTGATTTTTCTAATCTCTGAGTCATTCAGATTAAATGTGCACGTTAAAAAAAAAAGTTACAAGGAGAGATACTAAGACATTATTTTTATTGATTATCTCTGGTATGGGGTATATTCAAACATCTAGGACATTCATGATGTCCATTATGGAAGGACTAGAGCTCACTCAGAGTAGTGGGTACCAGCAAGAATCTAGAGTTGACAAGAAGTTCCACTATCAGCTGTGTGACTTTTGATAGTTCATCTAACCTTTCTGAAAGTGTTCTTCAGTTTGAATCGAGAACAATGAAAATCTCTTACCGGGATGTTATGAGGATTAAATGAAGTACTATACGTAGAAGCTTTTTGACATCTGCTGACATCTGCTGAGCCTAAATTGTTGCAATCATCCATTTCTCCATGCAACTAAGCCTGAGCATCTACTATACACACACACAGGGCTGAAAGGCACTGTGCTCTTGCCATCAAACACATCAGTGTAATGCTTAGAAGAGCATGACAGGCAAGGAGGGGTCCTCCCTCCAAGAGGGGTCTCTGAAGGGGGATTATAGAGAAATCTTGAGCTGGGAGACGGACAAACTGAATGTAATCTTTGT
Organism: Ailurus styani; assembly: GCA_002007465.1. Classification (NCBI taxonomy): domain Eukaryota; kingdom Metazoa; phylum Chordata; class Mammalia; order Carnivora; family Ailuridae; genus Ailurus; species Ailurus styani. The sequence goes on from LNAC01000275.1 coordinate 1,463,148, forward strand.
TCTGTGCATCCCATGGGGAGGATGGTCAATACAGGCTAATCAACCTCCTGAAATCACTTATCCTCAGGACAGGGAGATCTCAGTAGAGAATCCTGGGTCAAGATCTCTACTTGGGGAGACTTGCAGGGATCCAGTTTTTAAATCAGCAAGTAACTAGAAGAGGGTGTGTTTCCCTCCTCGATTGAGAGATTTAAAAGCTGGCAACCACTCTCTCCTCATCAGTTCTCAATTGCCAGGCTCTCCTTCACTCTTTGAAAACTGACTGCTGTGTATTTCTGTTTAGCAGGAATCAGTCAGTGCTGGTGATGTGGCTCTCCCCCTCTTCTCCCTCAGTAAGTGGATAGAACTGAGCTGGGCAGACTCAGAGACGCCTGCTTGGTTTGCGGCAATCCCCAGATCTCCCCTCTCCATATCCTTTCACACACCCTCTCTTTCTTGCCCAGGAGTCCTATATCCTCAGTGTCTCCTAGTAAAGGGAGAAAACTGATCCAAGCACTAACATGATTTTGGTACAGTTTGATGTTTTGCTCCTAATAGTGCTGTGTGCAATTTTAAAGAGGAAACCAAAAGAATGCATTCCAAGGGAGAGAACTGCAGGAGGAAATTTCTGGGAGGAAGTGGAGAGATGTTTTGGGTCCCCTGATGACATCAGTGAACAACCCAACATCTAAGAGCCACATTGTTCCAGTCCTACTCCCTGGTCATGGTTGGTACTTAGTCCCCCCCCCCACCCCATGCTAAGCAGCCATGCATGCCTCTGTCATTATTGATACCTGGTCACTTCTTTCTTCAGGGAGAGCCAAAACTCAGCATCTTCCATGGAGCCCCCAATCTTCCCACTGACCCCGCCGGGGTCCTTTCCTGATGAACCACTTTGGTTTCATAAGATTAGTAAGAATGTCATCATGGATTGAGCCTGGCAGAGCTAAGGGAAGCACTGAGAATTTAAGTCCTTATTGAGGTCAATGGCCAAAGTCTCTTTCCCCCTGGAAATTTCCCTAATTCCCTCACCTTTTTCAAGGAAGGCTTTGTTCCAATATCTTCTTCTCGTGCGGTCGGCCCTGAACAACCCTACTGAAAGCCACATCGGCTCCCCGCCCAGTGTCCAGACTCCCAATTTCCCTCTTCTTTTTGCCACAACATTTGTCAACATTCAAGATATCATAAGACCTACTTGCTTATTTTGTCTATTGTTCATGTCTGTCTTGGTATAATTGAGCTCCACGAGGGCAGGAATGTTTATTTGTTCATCAATATATGCCTAGGGCCTAGGCGTTCACCTGACATTTATATAACACTACTAACAAAATAGATTTAATTAATTAATTAATAATAGATATTAATTAATTTCCCAATTGATTAAAATAATTAAATGAATTATAGGATTGTTGCTGCTGATAATTATAATGTTTGTGTGCTGCTGATGGCTAACAAGCTTATTGAAAAAGCACAGTAGCAAGGTCAAGGGGAAAGGAGGACCCACTCCGTGCTGGGCACTGCACGGGCATGGGTGCTTATTAATACAATACTCCCCATTCTCCACAGAGTTTCTAGAACAAGGACCTTTCACTGACAGGTCCCAGACTAACCACCAGTCCCAAGGGCCTAGCCTGGGCAGAAGCCAAAGAGAAAGCTAGAGCATACCTCTTCCCCAAGACTCCTGGCAATTCCTGCTGGGAAAAGGAAATACATCCCCGGCCCTGGAGTTATACCTCAGGGGCTTCCCCCACCACTTCATCCCCCAGATCATTCGGACAAGCCTAATGGTTTTCAGAAACTAAGAATAGCTCTTCATCGGGAAGCTGCTGGGGAGTTCCCGCCGGCTCACCTAGGACGGTCCAGCCGGCCCAGAGGCAGACCATGAGTCTGTCACCACCTGCCCAATGAGTAGATAAATCAAGCATAGGTCTGGGCTATTAAAACTGCATTAAAAGCAATACATATGAGCAAACAGAGCCCATGAGACGGGAGCAGGTTTGCAGGAAAAGTCATTGGCTCAGAACGAGTGACTGGGTTTGGCCCCCGCATCTCACCAGACCTTAATCAGCCCCAGTCACTCAAATCCTGCTTGTGTCCTAAAACCTAAAACAGTAGCATCAGCACTTTGTAACGTCCTGTCTTCTGAAATGGAAGACAGGCCTCTTGTGGAAAAAAATCTGGAAGGGCAGACACTAAAAGTGAACCACAGTTACCTCCGGGAGCACAGATCACAGAAGAAGAGAAGGGGATGCCTTTAAATTCATTCACTTCTGAATTTTATAAATTGGTCAAAACAAGCATGTGTTGCTCTTGTAATTTAAAAAATCGATCATGAGTCTTTTTGCAAAAAGAGTTCTATACCAGAGGATGCAAGCAGGCTTCTCAGATAGGCACGCTATGACTGTATGGAAATTCTCCGTGAAATGCAATCCCAGTTTGCTCCGGTGGGAAGTGTGGAAAAACATGGATCTCATCCGCGTGGACAGCAAGGCCACGTCATCCCAGGAGCCAGCTCAGCCTCTCAAATGGCACTCCAGCCCTGTGGTTCTCATCCATGCCTTTCGTCTCCATGGACCACATATGTGTCCACTCCTCGAAAGGCTCTGCCCCGGAAGGCAGTCTGCAGGGTTCTCTGCAAGTCGGCCTGCCCAAGATCAAGTTACCCCAGTCTATCCCAAATGATTCCTTGTTTGCAGAACACCCAGAGTCCTGCTGAACGAACTGGCCTAAACCCCTGAGCCCTGTTCCAGTGGGATCCGGCAATGGGATTTATGAGAAGTCATGGCTGATGGCAAGAGGAAAATACTGCTCAGTGTGAATAGCTTTGTCCAGAAGCTGGCTGCGGAATGTAACCAGACGTCCGCCCTGAGGCAAGGCGGGAGCTGGCTCATGCGATCTGGGCTCCCTAGAACCACAGTGAGCTCCATTCACAAAACCACACCCCACAGCCCAGAGCCTGGAGAGGCTCCGGGCATGCTGAGGGCACCTTTTCCAGAATGTGGCAACACAGACGTGTAACCAGAAAGAGTCTACGTTTCCCCGTGGTCAGAATCTGCAACTGAACTTGAGGCAAGGCTGGCTGGCATTGCACAATGACTTGCAGAGTTGGAAGGGACCCTGGGGTGTATTCAGAGGGTGGTTTCAAACTGGGATTGACAGAGTGCCGGGGTCAGAGCAGACATCCCAGCGGCCAAGGGGGAGGCCAAGGAGGGCTCTGAGCTGCCCATTCTGGATTCATCAAGAATAGTTTACCATTTATTTTGTATCTGGCTTCTTCCCTGCGGATGCCAGACAGCCTTGTGACAGGTCCAACCTCGGGCATGAACTCATGTTCAAAGAAACAGCTGTCCATCAAAAAAACACAATCTGAGGCAATTCAAATCTATTCTCAGCCTCTTAAAAAAAAAAAGAAAGAAAGAAAAAGCCAAAGGGGTGGAGTGCATTCTTAATGCACACTAAGAGATCTTTAAAATCCATTACTCCCATTCTCTGCCACTCTCAATATCCGCTACACAGATGGCAGCTGCTTCCTGAAATCTTACTCTCCTCCCTACTTCCAAAGCCAGACAAGAAACTTTCCATGACATCCAGTATGGCCGTATGGCTAATTCCACCCCCCTTCCCCCCACCCCCCGCCTCCCTTCTCTGGCTCCCTTCTCCACCCTGTTCAGCTTCTCTGGCTTCACTGGTGGGGTCTGGGCTTCTCCCCCCCTTGCCCTGTATAGGAAAGCCCAGACAATGGTACAGCAAGCATGAATCCTTCTTCCTTACAAGGTAGGGAATATGGAGAAAGACAATGAATTCTAGTACAGTGTTTTGTTTTGTTTTGTTTTATTATTCCTTGTTGCATTAAGTTACCACAGAAAAATTCATTCTTAAAAGGATGCCACTGATCCATTCCATTCCAAATGGAATCTCTGAGAAAATTCTAACTGGTAATCATTCTGCCTCTGTACATTCAGTGACAAGGTGTTCATTGTCAAAGCAACATGTATAATCTGGAGCCAGCTTTCATTTGTGAAAGGTAATCCTGAGCCAGATTTTTGACAGGGTTTGAGGTCTGCTCAAAGATCCTTCTGCCTAAAAATATTTCTCTCCATCAACCGGCAGAAGTGTCTCAATGTCTGAAGTTCCTACATTGACTCCCCAAGGATTGGTTAAAATATATAGATAGTCTCTAAACCACTTAAGCCTTTCAGTCACGAACACCAACCTCATTCTTTGAGTTCATTTTGCAAATTAGCTAGCCCGACAACAGGTGATACCTTGAGATTTGAGGTTAGGAATGAAGAAGAAAAACAATTCCAAAGTACGAGGTGACAAAGAGGCTAGGCTCAGAGAGGACACGCAGCAAAGAGGAGGATTAACTAAAGCCCTGGGAAAGGACAGACCCAGAGACACAGCTAGTGTTAGAGACCCACTGCTGAGCTCCCCACCCCGGAGTAACCAGTGTGCACCACCAGACATGACCGCCCAAGAAGCCTTGAGTCGCCATCATTAGTCGACACTGTGGTTCCAGACATACTTTTGGTGTGGAGTACCTCCTGAGGGTATGTCCTCAACATCTGCTCCTGACCCAGCTAACTCACAAATTCTTCTCTCTTCTTTTCTAACTGCCCAACTTTCAGGCTCTTCACCTGGTTCCAAATACCCCACCATCCTGTGATCCCTGCTCTGTCTCCTGTCCCCAGTGCCACCCTCTCCAAGCCTGCCCACCTACTGCCCCTCTTACCTCCTGACCAGCCCAGTCTGTGCCCATGAGCTCCAGTGCTCCAAAGACTCTTCCCTTGACTAGCCCTCTTCTTCTGTCCTCCATCTTGAATGACTAGTCATCAGCTACACCTGGTGTCCCCCATCTTGGATAACTGTAGTTAGTAGTTTCAGCCATGTGCCCCTTTCCTGTCAGATGTTACAAAACCACACTGCTGAATTCCTTCATTCTCAGGACTCTCTAAACATTCATTCATTGAATGAAGGAAGGAAGGAACAAATGAACACTTTACGGGATCTGGTCAGGGATGTTGAGAAAAGGACTAAACAGAGGTTCCCTTGAGGGACAGAAGTTGTTCAATAACATCAACACCAAAGATATTATGAGGTTAATGTCCATTAGACATCTGCTCTTGGAGACCTCTCTGACCCCAATAACCATGGACAGGCATTGTTGTTTCCAATTAGCATCTGTTCCCTTTCTTCTCACTTTCCTTGGGGATTTTCAATCAAGGCACAGTAACAGAGAGATAGGCTGATGGTCCAGTAAGGCTGCCCAAGCCTCTCTCCTCCGAGGATTTGCATCTTGAGTTGAGTGCCCCAAGAATGGAAATAATGGAGCAGACTCCTCCAGAAGGCTGTACCCTACTGAGACTAGCTGGTTGGGCAAGAGGCAGCACGTCACCATGTGGGTACTACAGTCAGTTTGCCCAAAATTAAACTGGGATCTACCATATATTACACCTGTGTCTTCAGATCACTCCAAATTACTTAGTTCCTTGCTGCCTCAGCTTCCTTTTCTGTATAAAAGTGATAATACAATGCCCATCAGAGGTCTTCTTAGGTTCAAATCAAGATTCAGACTCACAAGTCAGCAAATGGCTCTGCATCTGGCATAAGTTTACCCAGAAGCATATCAGATGTTCTTCAGCACAGGAATCCTTACAATAATTCACACATTAGGATTCAAATACAAGATGCCAAGATCCATATCAGGTGGGACCTGCTCCAGCTTAAAACCTCATGAGTCCCCCCCCCCCTTCCTCCTCACCCTCTAAGAGCTAGTAGTTCTTGGAACAATTCCACAGGCATAGCTTGCAGGTTCCCACATAAGGATGTGCCAGTTGCAAGAGTCCAAGAAGCCCCAAACGATAGCTCCTTAACAGGTTATTACAGTTGTCCAGCCTGGGAGCCTTTCACTGTAAGCAATGTCGCCCAGCAGTACAGTTGGCACATACCATCATGTCTGGTTTTCCAGAGGAAGAGTTGGACAGTCAATTAAAGGTCAGACTGTCATGTTGCAGGGGACTTGGGTCTTGTTAACCCTTTCCCTCATAGGATAGTAATGGTACCCAGATCAAGCATTGTTGTGAGGGTCAGATTAATTAGTACCTGTCAAGGGCTTAGATCAAGGGCTGGAACGAACACAGTATGCATTCGGTCAATGCTAGCTACAGTTATTGTCTACTTCTAGAGCTGCCTGGTTTTTTCCCCTCCTTTCCAAAATCTAATTATTCTGATTTCTCTTCTCTTAGCTACCAGCAATCCTTCCAGTAAATTGAACTGTTGCTTAACTTGACCAAGAGCACCTTTCTATGGCAACTGAACAACTCCAATTAGCGCAGAGGATTCAGAGGAGAAGGAGCCCATCTGAAGCAGGGTGTCTACCTGACCTGACTCTCAGGACCTCTGGTGAGCACCAGATTTCTAAGTGCCCAAAGGAGAGCCTGAAACGTTCAATGTCCTGCTGGTCCAGAGGGACGTGGAGCCTGAAGCAGAGGTGGCTTCCAGCCCAGAGCCTACAGTGATTTTGTCAAGGGTGCAAAAGGAAGAAACCGTGTTCCTCTGCTTACCTCGCTCCATGACCTGAGGTCTCTGTGTTTACTAGTGACCTGAGGGAAGAATGTCGTCAGAGCACATAGGTCGAAGAGGAAAGTTGTCTCAGAGAGAGTAAGGCGTTAAAGCAGCTCTTAGGGAGTGGAGAGTGAAAACCCAGGTAAACACAGCCGGGATGCTGCCCCTGTGTGACCCTTGGCCAGAGCACAGACCTCAGTCCAGGGAGGGGCAGCAGACAGTAAATCTGTCCCTCAGGGAGTTGCACCACAAATGGCATATTCATTTCTTTCTCCCCTCTCTCCCCCGGGTTCAGGGAACAGGAGTGATGGTATCAGCAGATCTGAGCCCCTCCATGTCACTGAGGTAACTGTCTGGGGCAGAGACAGGATGACTCACTTGAAGGCAGTTCTCCTCCTGTCTCCTCTTTATGGCCACGGTGTCTGGTTTTCTGAATTGATAATTCCTCCCCTTGTCCCAGCTTCCCCAAGTCTCTTTCCTTCTACACCCTGCCGCAGGTCTGACTTGCACCTTCCCGCTCCTAGTACTCGGACTAAAACAGGCTGAGAGAAACCGAGGCTGCTGTCCTATCCTGCCTGGGTCTTCTTGGGTGAGAGTGACTTTATTTCTTGCTCAAGTAAGTTTTCATGGCTGCTCTCTGAGTCTAAGGAACATTGCCTAGACAATGACTTATTTTGGAAAGATAAGAAGAGAGATGGATCTGGAAAGCTAGCAAGTGTCTTGCTATAGGCTGACTCCACGGCCATCTTTCCCAAAGAACATCAACCAGGCGCCGCCCCTGGGCCTCCCCCTGGGCTCAGACGTGTCTGTGAGCTGGACAAGTGCTTCCCAAGCGCCAGCCACTTTCTTCATATATCACTGCCCCCTCGTCCTATTAGTTACCTCTTTTATTTCAAGATTATTCCCATCTCTTTTTTAACATAAATCCCCATTTACCTTCTCCAAATTCAAAGTAGCCATGCAATCCTAAGTTTAATGTGCTATTGTTACTATTTCCTCCACAAACAAAGAACTATGTTCTATGGGGCGTGTCAGGCCCTACCATAAGTGTTTCACAAACATTAGCTCAGTCAGTCCTCACCACAACCCTGTGAGGTAGAGGCTGCTTCATCCCCATTTTATAGATTAGGACACTGAGGCTTGGATTGATGGGAAGGAATCGCAGAGTAACTAGTAGAACTGGGCCTGAAATCCAGGCAAGAATGCTCTGGGACTTGAGTTGAACCTGAATTCACCATGACGGGATTCTGCCTTTTCAATACAGAATAAAATAACAACACGACAATTAAATTATTTCCCTTTTAATTGATATACCACAACAAACCATCTCGTGCACCACCCGTGGTCCATACCACACCCTGAGAAACACCACCTGGGTGGCAAGAACTCTGGACTTTTCCACTACTGATGGCTGTGTGGTCTTGAGCAAATTTTTTGACCACAATAAACCTCGATTGCTATTGGCAATAATCCCTACTTCTCTCCTAGATGGCTGTAGAAACTATAGAAAACCATACCGTTGAAAGTGCTTTGGGAAAACAGTCTTGCCACAAGTCAACAGCATCCCCTCTGATGATGAATAAATGTTTAAAATGAAGGACACAGTGCCCCAACTTTTTCATTCCCAGCAGTTCTTACAGGTTGAAAACTCTTTCACGTAAAGAGTAGATCCTTATGTTCCTTTGTGTTAGGGGTGGTTGTTGCTGTTGCCAATCTAAAATATACTACTCCGTGAAGTAAGGTCTGTTTCTATTATTATTTCACTACCTGATGACTTCCTGTGCATAACATTCAAATGTGAGCAGCTCAGCCAAAGGCCCATAAAGCCATTTCCCCCACACTTTACACTTAGCCGTGCTAAACATCTGCTTTTCTCGGCCACCTGAGTTGATGAGTTTCACTTTGCACTGCAGTGAGGTCCAGGTGTCAGGCGAGGACCCAGACACTTTCTTCCCTTCTTGCCTCAAGAGGGGTCTGGGTTTATAGCCCCATCCCCCCCCCCAAAGAGCTGGTGGGGAGAAAAATCCCTGCAGCTGGGCTTTGTTGCCCTCAATCAACAGCCCTGGCATTTTTTTAAGGTGGCTGGTAGGGCCCAACGTTGCATTCTCGAATTTTCAGCTAGTTTGGAGCTGTAGCCATCTGGAAAGATGGATACGAATATAAACCTTAGTGAGGGAACTTTGGGTTTTCCATCTTTGGGAGCTCCTACTCCTTAAAATTTCTTTGCATCTTTACCCTGGGAATAATGCATTCTCTAGACCGAGTCTATAAACATGGGCAAGGACCCGATCTGTTCTTTTTTGCTCCTCCTCATTATCAATATGAAATAAGAATAAATAATGTAATGCTCATGGGACATTTTTATATTCTTGCAAGAGCGGTAAACTGTAATGAACTAGTGAAACCCTGATATCATAATTGCCTTTGGGGGTCTCCTACCTGATTCCAAAAACCCTTCCATATCAAAGTATTTGTTTTGAAAACTGTGTCCATTTTCCCCTTGGAAAACACATCTCAGGATAAGAGAGAACTTCATCTGATAACTGATCAATGTGAAAAAAAGAGGCAAGATAAATAAATACAGAGGAAATATCCCCTAAATCCCTCACGGCTTGTCTCTCTGTCTCTATTGGACAAACCAGAGCTTCCTATCATGGGAAGAAAGCAATGCTCTCCCTGAATCAATATGGATCGTATTTTGAAGACCAGAGCGTATGAAAGAAATGATTCAAAACATGAGTGGATTTGCACACAGGATACCGTCTGTGTGACACACCTCCTTGCTTTACAGCTGGGTCTTGCTCATAGTTTTCCTAAGTCATGTCTGTTGCTTATCCGACAAGAACAGATCACTGTTTTAAAAAGGGTCCTAGGTGGCCATAAACAACCATATTCATTTAGCTGCTTGGAAATTTCCCTTCAATCATTCCTTTATCACAGAGATATATTAAGAAGTATAATTTTTACATTGGCTTAAAAAGGTTACCTGTCCCTTCCCATTTGTTCCAATATGGCTCACTTTCCCCAACACCCACTTTTCACTGCTCTGCTCTGTTCCCAGGCCATAGGCCCAGACATCTTCCTGTGCCTTAAACTTTTAGCCTGTAGATTCAGATCTGCCTTATATACTAGAGGTGACTGTCCAGGCATTGTGTTAGGTACTTTCCCATACACTCCCCCATTTGATCCCCAGAATTTTAAGAAAAGCAGGATGCCCCCATTTCACAAGCAGGAAACCCAGACAGGCAGAGGGTCACCAACCTTGTGGGGACTGATCCCGTGTTTTCACCTGAGTCTTCCCCAAATCCCTCACTCTCTGTATTAAATGAACTCCTTCGACCTCTCTTGCCCCTGCTTTGAGCTATCTCAGTGGGCAACACTAACCACCACACCCCACTTTGCAAGAAGCGTCCTCTCTCTTCTCCATCTGTGCCTGGGAATTGAGCCACTCAGGCTCCTCCCAGACCTGTCCTCCCTGCATCTTGTAACTGTCTGCTTTCCACGGACTCCCCCCTTCTCCTTTCCTGCCATAGCCAAGTTCCTAAATTCCAGCTACACTCTTCCCATTTCTCAGTTCCTTATGCTGCTCACCTTCTTGAGATTATCAGCTTCCATTTACGGCTGGTCTATTCCTCTGTGTTTATCATGTTCTGATTCCATTGAGGCCTCAAGCAAGTAAGCATATGCTGATCTGTAGGCCAAGAAGACATACATATCCAGATACATATTTTCCTCCACAAATTTTTCAAAGCCCCTTACTAAATATTTTTCCAGGTCTTCTGGTTTCCCTTTAATCATTAAACATTTCAAGCTACCTGGAAGTAAGAATTATGTCCTCTCATTTTCGGTAGTGGCCTGAGGACAAGCATGCAATCCAATTAGAATCAAGTAAGAAATAGAATCCAAACTGTTCTACCAAATGGAATCAACTCATCATATACTCATTCTCTAAATATTGAAATCCCATCACTTCAGGGAATAGGAGAAGTAAGTAAGAAGAGCCACATTATCTAGGAAACCACAATTTCTTTTTGGAAAGTCAGCTAATGTTACACAGACGCCCCATTTCCATAGAGGGAGGAGAGACAGAAGACAGTGTTAACTCTGTCACACACCTGGGCTGTGTTAGTAAGAATGTAAGGCAAACACTCTAATATACTGCTGGTATGAGTGTAAATGGGTCACACTGTTTTGGAGGAAGATTTGTCAGTATATGTCAAAATAAAAAATATATATATATACCCAGCAGTTCCATTCTTTTAGAACTAATCCCAAAGTTGTACTCACATCTATGCACAAAGAAAAAGAAATTTTAATTACGTTGTAATATTCCTTGCAACATTTTTAAAATGAGGCAGCTCAATATATGAAATCATCGCCAAGATAAGATATGTAAAAAAGCAAAATACAGAACAAATATGTACAACATGCTAATATTTACAGACATGGGGTGAAGACACACACACACACACACACACTTGCACTTGAAAAGACCACAGACCAAACACACACATACACACATGGGTTCAAAAAGGCTGTCTCTAGCAGCTTATGCCAAGAAATTCTCTTAGTTGTTGTCTTTGGAGAAAAGTATGAGGGACTGAGGTNGCCTGGGGTAGGAAGGAAACTGATTTTTCCTCTAGATTTTTCAGATCTAAGTTGAAATTTTGTCCTGTGCAAGTATTTTTTTTAAATGGTGGGGTTTTTTTTTTAATTTTTAAACAAAAAGAATTTTTTAAGTCATTGGGTTAACTTAAACATCTTTTTTTCCCAGTTATGTGTAAAGAACTGATATAATTCAAACTTTNTAATTTTTAAACAAAAAGAATTTTTTTAAGTCATCGGGTTAACTTAAACATCTTTTTTTCCCAGTTATGTGTAAAGAACTGATATAATTCAAACTTTTTTTTCCCCCAGGGAAGTGTGAAGAGTTGCTGGAAGATTTGAAAGGCCTGGGTGGGCTGGCTCTGAATTAAGATGTTTCAGCCACTGACTTGGAATGGAAGGTTTTTCTGTTGCCTCCCACTGGGTTTCAGAACTTTAAATGAAGTGTTTCTATAAAGAGGGCACACTTAGTTCATCCATACCCAGAGGTCAGTCCCATTAGTTCAGCTCATACAAGGGCCATCAGCTATCCCTGGGACAGGTTTTGACGGACAAGCTCAGTACTCCTCGAAGTATTCTTCTGTGCTACGGCTTCTAGAACATCTGTATGTACAGAGGGTGAGCAGTACTGTTCACCAGCCACATCCAGTCTGCTCCCGCACCCGGAGAGGAGGCATCTGAAGGTCAGTGACACTTCTCAGCCACCCCTCAAGCTCTCTGTTCCCAACACTCGTTTGCGAGTTCGTGGCACCATGACAAGTCCGGGCTTTCCATTTCTGGCCCCGGATAACGTTGTGATCTTCCCTCAGGGGCCCCCTAACCTGGCATCTTCACCGCTGACCTCACGCCGCAGGAGAGAAGGCGAAATTCTGGAGACCAGGCTCCCCCGCGCCCCCAGAAGCCAGCTGCTCACAGACAGGCTGGGACTCCAGGCAGCCCTGGTCCTCGTAACAGAGGTCACCAGAGAGGGGAAATTAGAGCAGCCACGGCTGTCAAGTGGAAATAAACTTTTAATAATAAGAATAACAGCAGCAGATGGATACTTGGGCTCTTCCAGAACAGCCATCCAGGGACATTCCGGCCTTAAAATTCGATCAATTCAAGCAAAAAGTCGACATTTCCACCTCACCGGGGAACACCCGAGCCCTTAATCTCTTTTACTAGCGGCAGAGGACCTGAGAACCCACGACAGCTGAGGACCCCACTGTCGCCTGGTCACCTGCGCAGGAGCGACACGGAAGAACTGAGGCCCTTCTCTGCCTGTCTGTTCTTCTCACTAGTCCTTCTCTCCAACTTTCCCGTAGGGGTGCTAAGTCTGAAGGCGTGCTTCTCAGAAACCGTAACTCACACTTTCTCTGGGCTCCTCACACCCCCGGAATGCCAGGATGCTGCCAGTAACGCAGTCTCCCTCCTCAGCTCCCGCGTCCAGCCCCGATCAGGAAGAGGAGACCAGCATCTCCGTTCAACTCCCCCATCTCATCCCTGTACCATCAAGACTCACTAGGGGAGGAAAAACTCGTCCAGGCCCACGAGGAGCGTTTATATCTTTACGAATCTAACACACTGACCGTTCCCGAAGCCTCATGCAGTTTGAAAGAGAGCATAATGCAGGCAACACTTCAATTGATTTTAGGGTGGTTTTTCCACCAGAGACTTTCACATCACTCGACGTGTCTAACTCTGTCCTTTTTCCGATTCCGTCTTCACTCTCTTAGTACCTTCGGAGATCGAAACCAAACACTTGTATCTGCCGGGGGGGGCCCTGATTGGATTATTTCCTTAATTCAGCCGAGAATTGGGGGTGTTACATTCTGTTAATTCACAGACAACCTATTTTCAGTGAATGGTTCAGAGCCAACTTCCCTTTGAGACTTTGGACGTGACATAAAAACAGTGCAGGAAGAAGTCAATTCTCCATTCCGCCTTAACTTTGTTATTGTTCCAACTATTCACATAAGAAAAAAAATCCTCAAATGCTCTCAAGCTTCACAGACATATTTTCGTCTGTATGTTTACGTCTACAGCTCCATTTTCATATTTAAATTAACAGTGAGAGGAAGCTTCTAAACCAATCCAAAGATCCCAGCTATTCTGAATTAAAGCTAAAATGATGAAAACGAGTTAAACCCATAAACGGCATCTGGCTTTTAAACTCTAATGCACGGATGTAATGTAGCCACACTTTGTGTTAAGAGAGTTTTAATGGTTTTAGAAGTTTTGTGTCTTTGTCTTTCCTCCTTTTCAGACTAACTTGTTCAAGTGCTACAGCAATAAGACATGGAGTTAACTGTTATTATTCATAATGGATTTTCAAAACTTCAAGTGTGAGGAGAGACTAAGAAGCTCCCCTCCCGCCCCCAGCATTTGCCCATTGGAGGAAGAAGCAGGAAAATGAGGAGGCACATAGAGCTTCATGATTCAAAGCAATGGCTTGTGCCAAATTCCTCACAGAAAGGTAAACTTGCGAGGGTCACTTTCACTCCCAAGCCTGGAGGTTGATTTTGTATATGACGATTCGCGGGATCCATGACTCCATGAGTCAGATACCAGCCCACCTCAGACCCATTGCTTTTCTCCAGCAATATTTATGTCTCCTTTTAAAAGTGTGGATTTCTTTCCTATTTTTACAGCTCAACTTCAAATGGTTTCTTTCTGTCTGTGCTATGAGGTCAAAAAAAAAGAGAACTGACTTCTCAGATGTTGCATTTTTCCCCAATTTTTTTGTGAGAAAATTGTGATGAAAGTAAACCATTACCATCCAGGTTTGTTAGCATCCTCTTCTCATTGAATTCTGTCCACTTAGAAGGTCCTCCTCTCCCCTCTACACACCCAAGTCCTTCCTCCCCACCCTCCAAATCACATTAAAGACTGTTCTAACGACCCTCCTTCCCCTTTGACCCACAGCCAGCCAGCCACATGAGCACTCAAAGAATCATATGAGGGTGATGCTGTGCTCTTCTGCTCTTGAGGGAACTCTAAGTCATAACATCCAGACTTTCATGCACCCACAGGATGTAGCTCAAGGTAGGGCAGAGACTAAGATGACACTTCGATTGATAACACTTGGTCTCAAGCTTGGCGGTAACTGCTTTCTCTGAAGAGATGTGCCGGCATACGCCCTGTGGTTAAACAACTGTCCTTCTCAGCCTGCAACACTCATCCTAAATGGTACCACCCACATTTCATCCTGGCTTGTTGAAGCTGTTTGAAGAGGAAGTTACAGATCAGGTGCTTTTCCTGAAAGCACAGGCTATTTCTCAAAAGAAAATTCTACTATTAAACAATTAAACATAAATACACGTAGGGAAAAAATTGTCAAAGACTAACATGGACCACAAAGATTACAAGTTGTCCTCAGTGGAAAGCGAGGCATTGTCTAAGTAAAATCTTTTGAGTTCTTTGCCCATATGAGACCTCTGTGTCTCTTACTGACTTTGAGCTATTTTACAACTCTGTAAATTGTACATAACTGACAGTAATGAAAATGATTCGTGTCGATAGACATGCAAATGAATTTTGTTCCCTGAAAATACCATTGATTTCCTTCCTCTGCTGTGGAATGAGCCCAGTTTTGCATCAATCTGGTTTATTGTAGGTTTATTGCTGCATTATTCCTGGTTCTTCGAATTCTCCTCTGAGCCGCTTGTAACATCTTACTGGTTCCCAAGTTAATTGATGACTTCAATAACATCACTAACATGTTAACTTTATATCTGAGATTCATGGTTGTATCTTACTTAAAAAGGAATCCAGTGGACAGTACAAAATTGATCTTTACTTCTCTCATTGAGGAATCCATGGAGTTCTCCTCACGTGGTCATCAAGAAGTTCCTCCTCTACGGTCTCCATCTTTGTTCTCTTCCCACCCTCCGCCCTTAGAGTTTTCTCCATCTTTTTAGTCATTTATCCCCATGGCAGGCTTTCAGCCAGCCAGTCCCATCTGAAGAGAGGAGAGTAAATATTCTGATACTTCCATTTCCTCAGTATATAGCAGCTACAGAAAAAACAAACTTGTTTATGGCTAGTATTGATGACACATCAGATCAAAACTCTAGTGTATTATACTAATTCCAATTGTCGAAGATTCCCTCCAAGAAAGAGGGTAGGAAGGAAGGGCTTAAAACTCCATTCTACTGCCGTATGCTTCCTTTCTTTTCCTATCAAAGGCATGTTGATAATTTGTCTTTCCATGAGGGAAGAGAGTTTCTACTGATCTTGTCTACTTGTTCGTCAAGTTTCTATCATGGCTCTCAGCCAGGCCCCAACATTAATCAAGCATTTGCTATATAATGGGTATTGTTCTATTTGCTGGAGATTTATAGACCTCAAAGAGCTCACAGTTTTGAAGAACCACCTCCATATAAGTGTGTAGTTATAATATCATGTAGCCATACAATTTTAATAAACTGTACGTTTTCAGAATAACTATCACAAAGATGTCCAGACTGTGTCCGATTAACACAACTAAAGGCTCTGAAGAGTACTTGGGCCTAGGGTCCTTGACTTCTTTCCATTAAATTTGATTGACTCCAACCACCTCCATATCAGAACCTACCCAAAAACTAAATAGTAGAGATCAGATCTTTCAGACAGCTAGTTATCAAATTACTACTCACAATCCAGAAAATGCCAATACTTAGCTTGGCTTTCAAAAATGACAATTCCTAAACTACAGGATTAATAACAGTATCTCAAAGAACATTTAGGTGGTGGAGACACTGCATGGAGACTTGACATTTGTGGGGGGTGGGTGCAGTTCTGCTGGTGGGTGCCTTTCTAAAGTGAGCGGGCACTTTCCCTGACCTCCAAGAGGCTCCCAGAGTTTGCTGTTTTACGAGTGATTTTTAAAGTACACTCTGGACCTCCCTCCTTTTCCAACTGTTCAGGCTTCACTGGGCTTTTAAACTTTCTACTTCATTACAGTACAAACAACTCTACAAGCGGGCCTCCTGCTTCTTCCCTCAGGCTATGCGGAATTATTCATACTCAAGGTCTAAAGAGGAACATCAGCATGAAGGAAAAACAGACTAAAGAGTGAAAACAAATTAGCAATCCAAACAGCCCTCTCCCTGCCTGTCAGGAGAAGGCCTTTGGTGTCTCCTCCCAGAGTCAAGGGGTTTTCTGAGTCAGAGATTAAAGGATACATTTCCAGGGCTCAGAGAACAGACGCTCTGTGAAATGTATACCCACCCAAAGCAACCAGGACCAATTATGCATGCGTAGAACCATGGTGCGCCCCGGTAGGAGCCTCCAAAGCCAGAGAAGCCTGGCCTGGATATTTGGTATTCTGCACCCCTTGGGCACAGGCCTAAAAGTGCATTTCATATTTTCCTTCATGCTCGGATGGGGAAAAGAAAGAAAAAGAAGAAAGATAAGGCATTAAGCTATCTTTGGGAGTGCTGTAAAACCTTACCAGAAACCATTTGTTCTTAACCACGGTGATCTTGCCCCACAAGGAAACANTCGGATGGGGAAAAGAAAGAAAAAGAAGAAAGATAAGGCATTAAGCTATCTTTGGGAGTGTTGTAAAACCTTACCAGAAACCATTTGTTCTTAACCACGGTGATCTTGCCCCACAAGGAAACATTTGGCAATGTCTCCATATATTTTTGATTGTCACAGCTGGGGTGGGAGGTGTTACTGGCATCTAGTCCATTGACAACAAATGTTGCTAAACACCCTACCTGCACAGGGCAGCCCTCACTGCAAAGAATGATCTGGTCTGTGTGTCAATAGTGCTGAGGTCGAGAAGCCCTGTCTTAAAGAGACTAAGCATTGAAAACAGAATTTTTTAAAAGCTTCTCTCTTCCTCCCTCCTTCTCCCTCTCTCTCTCTTTCTCTCTCTCTCTCTCTCTCTCTCTCACACACACACACACACACACACACAGCTGGCTTCATGAGTGTGAAACCCATGCAGTTGCTAAGGCACCGCCCTCAGAACAGTCCCCAGATTGGAGACCATCCCCTGCTGCCGCCATCTTGAAATCTTAATAATTTTGAACGAGAGACCCCACATTTTCTTTCTCCCCTGGACCCACAAATTATGCGCCTGGTACTGCGGGTAAGTGCTGCACATGTGAGACTTGTCCACTGCCTGGACAGGATCCCGTGTCCTCCACTGTACCCTCTTTCTGCCCCAACATTTTCCTTCATCCTAGCAGTGTGTGTTCTTGTTCTGTTTTGAAACCTCCTCTGGGGTATGGCGGAGCTGAAACTAGAAAACATACCCGTATGGCGGATTTCAAAGTGCCTGAAGACTCATTCCCTCCTTCCCCATCAAACCGTCGAGGATATCCACAGAAGGCACCCAGGAACAGGCCGCCTTATGTTACGTGTGACATAAACAGACGTTTTCTCAAGGACCCTGGAAAGCAGCTGGAGGCGCTGTAGACCGTGTGCTTTGCTGCAAGGGCAGTAGGGCGCTGCTCCAACCAATCACCCTTGAAGGAATGACAACACAGGGCAAGCATCTTAATACCTGAAATCAAATAAAATCAACTTTCACATCTATCTCTCTTTGCAGGTCTTCTTTTCATAGAATGTTCTCCATTGTTAACAAACCTGTAATGTGCTTTAAGTGTCCTATTAAAATTGCAGCCAGTTTCCATCCATCACTTTGCTTGTGAATCTCTTTTTCACCTACTATCCTAGGTCCATCGGCAACAATTTAGTGTGACCAGATGTAAGACCATATCCACGAAGATCTTGCTCACGTTTCCAAACACATTCCCTAAAGTGTCCTATCTGTGGGATTCTCTGCAATGCTCACAGGAGAAAACCACAGGAGGAACAACGAATTGGACAAGTCTGAGAAACCCTGCCTGCAAGGGCCAGGACCCCTTGTTGGAGACCCACATCACGTGTCTCTGCTGCCACCTTCTGGTGAACCATCCCGCACACGCGTCCCCGAGCATCTGCTGCTTGAGAGTCCCACTGAACAGGTTGGACCTGCGCTCACAAAGTAAATGGGCTTTGAAAAAAATATTAAAGCACAAATCACAGCCGCTGCCACATTAATAAACAGTTGAGAACACCAATATTAATTTCCAGGTTTGCAGGCGATTTGACTTAAACCGTACACACAGAGGGCGCCTGGGTGGCTCAGTGCGTTAAAGCCTCGGCTTTCGGCTCAGATCATGATCTCAGGGTCCTGGGATCGAGGCCCGCATCGGGCTCCCTGCTCAGCAGGGAGCCTGCTTCCTCCTCTCTCTCTCTCTGCCTGCCTCTCTGCCTACTTGTAATCTCTCTCTCTCTCTGTCAAATAAATAAATAATCTTAAAAAAAATGTACACACAGAGCAGAATTCAACACTGTGGTCAGCCAGCAGACAGACTTGCCTGAGCACTGGGAATCTTGGGGACCCATAGGAGGACTGCGAGGAAGTCCAAGGGACAGAGTCAGTAGGCTCCCTTAGTAACAGCTTGAGTTCTTTAGAGGTTTTTGTCTGTCTGCTCCCAGGAAGGAAGGAGGGGGCCTGCTTTTCCCGGTAAAGTAGAAACAGGGTCAATATCCCTCCTTAGGCATCATCTGAGATATGCCTGCTTCTCCTTTCCCCTTTGCACATGCAACGCAGACCAGATTTGTGATAATGACGATGATGGTAACCGTGCAGATTCTGCAAGAGCAGGGACTCGGTTCTGTTCACCACTGGATTCCCACTAGAACAGCGGCTCATGGTAGGTGCTCAAAAGATACATGCTTACCAAAGAGTCAAAGCTGTCATTGGCTGATAGCAAATTTTATGCCAAGTCTTTTACAGTTCTTATCTAATTTAATCTTTATAGTAACCTCTGAGGTATGTATTCTTATTCATGGATTATTGATGCAGGAAGTGATAGTAAGCAGACTTGGTAACGGCCAGACGGACCAGAGAGGAAATTCGTGTTATGTTACTAGCAGCCCACGGAGATGTGGCTGCATAATAATAATAAAATCAGTTATTGAGAAACCACTTTGCACCAGGGCAGTGCTCAGTATTGTTTTAATCGCCCCTAACAACATCTCTGTGAAATCAGTATGATGGAATTTTGCCATTTTACAGAGGAGGGTCAGAAGGTTTAAGCAGTTTGCTGGGCTTCCAACCCAGGACTACTGCCTCAGTGACGCAGCTCCCCTTCCCCACACATCTTGCCCCTCAGGATAGGTGTCGGGCTGCGCTCCTCCCCCCTCCCCCCAGGAAATCACCTGTGAGAATAACAGAGTGAGACAACTCTGCAATGGAGAGCCCCCAGCTGACCAGCCGCAAGATATTTCCCGCCTGAAAGATCGAGCAGCCTGGGTACACAAAGAGACCTGATGGGACCATCTCAGAAGTCAGGGCGGTTGGTGTCCAGCAGACCAGAGTCTCCCGTATTGAATGACAAAAGTCGAAAGGTCAGCTGTAAGAAGAAAGCATGGAACAATGACACCCACTGGGCTTCTCCATTTGGATGTTCTGTAAAGACTGCAAACTTAACATATTAAAAAAAAAAAGCAAAATATAAGGCACTGACCTAAAATAAAGTGACTAAAATAAAAAGAAAGATAAATATAAAATAAAAAGAAAGAAAGATAAAAATAAAAACAAAACAACAACAAAAACCAGGGGCACCTGGGTGGCTCAGTCGGTTGAGCATCCTGCTCTTGATTTTGGCTCATGATCTCAGGGTCCTGGGATCGAGCCCCACCTTGGGCTCCAGGCTCGGCAGGAAGTCTGCTTGAGGACTCTCTTTCTCCATGTCCATCAACCTCTCCTTCTGCTCACATGCTCGCTCACTCTCTCTAAAACAACAAATCTCTCAAATTTAAAAAACAAGACAAAAAGACCAAACAACAACTCTTGGATACCCACACAAAAACTTGTACACAAATGTTCATAACGACATTATTTATTGCAGCCAAAAAATGGAAACCCAAATGCCCATCCACTGATGAATGGATAAATAAAATGTGGTATAGTCATACGATGGACTATTACCCAGTCATAAAAAGCGGTAAAATACTGCTAATGCTACAGTGTGAATAAACCTCGAAAACATTATGCTACACAAAGAAGTCAGACACAAAAGGTTACGTATCCTATGATTCTACTCACACAAAATGCCCAGAATACATAAATCTAGAAAGACAGAAAATACATGAGTGGTTGCCTGGATCTTGGGGTGGGAGCAGGGACAGATGTGAAGAAGGATGAGGGAGTGACAGCTGAAAGGTACAGGATTTCATTTAGAATAATAAAAGTATTCTAAAATTGTGCCATAACTGCATAGCTCTGTGAATTAAAAAATCATTGAATTATATACTTTAGATAGGTGAGTTGCATGGGATATGAATTAGACTCAGTAAGGCTGTTACAAAAAACCAAAACTACATGCGTGTTTAGAAACAAAATGAATTCTTCAATTACTAAGGAAATATCTCTTGACACTCCATTGCAAATGATCCAGTCCCTCCCCCAGGCTTCTTTAACTCAGTAAATGACACCTAGAAAGTCATGAGTCCTCCTTGATTTCTCCTTCTCCTGTACCACCTCCACAATCCAAATCCATCCGCAACTACTGTTCACTACACCTCCAAGACACATCTCCAACTTTGCCCATTCAACCTCATCCACACTTCAGCCCCCCTCCCTCATTCCTAACTGATCCTGCCATCCTCCGATCCATTTCCTATAAACTGCAAGAGTGACTGCCTTAAAATGGACATCAGTCTGTGGCTTTCCCTGGCACAGACCCCTTCAGCAGTGGCTGAAGGACCCCTTGGAGGACACAACGTCCACCTTCACAATTGCCCCAGCATTCCACCCCTTATGAGGCTCTAGGTGCAATGCCCTCCCTTCTGTCAGTTATGCCAAACTCTCTGTTGCTTCCGGGCCTTTGCACATGCTATTCTGCTGACTGGACCAGCCTCCCTTCAAATCTTTGTGTGACTGGATGTCAGTGACCCTTTAGGTCTCAACTCACATGTCCCCTCTTAGACAAGATTTCCCTGGTGCTCCATGGACAGGGGTCCTCAGTGTTCAATTTCATGGTCCTTATCAAAATCTGTATTTACCCTACTTGTCTACTCTTGCCTTGTCCATTAGGACCGAGGTCTCATGTTTTCTTTATGATACACTTATAAGTAACAGAAACATCTATTTTAATGAAAGAGTGAATGAAAACCCATAGAAATCCCTACATTTTAAGATTGGTTAGAGAGGGATCCAGCAAAATGCTATGTTCCTGCAAACTTAAGTTCACATTCATGGGAAAAAACAGGACCCTCAGATCCTAGTGAGACGACGAAAGATGTTACAAGGATTTTTATATTTACTGGACTCAAACAATAGCAACAACATACAAGACAAAGAGAATATCTGCAACATTTTATGGAATGGAAATTCGTAATATGGGGTGTAGAACAATTAATTTCCTCATTTATTACCCTAGTTTGAATTCAACATATTGGTATTTCCCTTATAAATAATTCCAAAGAGATGCTTATATATTTATTCTGCTTTGCGTATGGATAATATGAATTAAGGACACATTTTTCAGGACACCTGGGTGGCTCAGTTGGTTAAGTGACTGCCTTCGGCTCAGGTCATGATTCCGGAGTCCCGGGATCGAATCCCGCATCAGGCTCCCAGCTCCACAGGGAGTCTGCTTCTCNTCCGGAGTCCCGGGATCGAATTCCGCATCAGGCTCCCAGCTCCACAGGGAGTCTGCTTCTCCCTCTGGCCTTCTCCTCTCTCATNATCCCGCATCAGGCTCCCAGCTCCACAGGGAGTCTGCTTCTCCCTCTGGCCTTCTCCTCTCTCATGCTCGCTCTCACTCTCTCAAATAAATAAATAAAATCTTAAAAAAAAAAAAAAAGGACACATTTTTCTTCTTGGTGTGGTTCTCCATCCCAAATTTGGATTATTTTCTAAAACTGAACATCTGAGTCTCTGCATTACTTTTCTTAAGTCATGACTCAAAGAGGGTAACAATTTGTGTACATTCTTCCAAAATTCTTACTGTTGCAGAAGGATAATACAGTGTATTTTAGAATCAGTTGTTTGGGGATATCAATTAGAAAAGTTGCCCATACTTCAATCAAATGAGGGTCAAGGAATAAGTGGGAGGGTGGGGGAAACGGGGTGGTGGGCAGATGTTCTGAAGAACTGTGACTACACAAGTCCCTGTTCTTCACCCCTCCACCAAGCTGAACCTGAGTCCTGATTGTGACTCAGGAGGCCTAGAGGGCTGGAGATCTGTATATTTGCAATCCCAAAGTATCCTAACGCAAAGTCAGGGTTGGAAAACACGGACCAGGCACTGTGAACATACCAGGTCACCAGCGGTACTAAGATAATCAGAATTTGGAGCTCCCCAAGAGGAGGCCTTGTCTGGGGGCAACAGTCAAGAAAAAGGAAACATGTATTTCAATGCAATCTGATAAATGCTTTGAGCACCTTCTGATGGCAGGACAGAGAGAACTGTCCCAGAGTCGGTCAGATTTATTCTGGAAAGATAAGGGAATTTTTAGGACTCAAATGGAGCGGGGGTTCTTTATTGCTACTTGCAATTTTGTGTTTCCAAATGACTTTCAATGATCTGCCCTTGGAGAGAGGCACCCTCTTTACCAGCCATCAACTTCTCATAGTGTGAAACCGGTCTTAATGGGCCTGTGTAGCTTTAACACCTTTAGTTTGCTAAAATAATAATAGTAACAAAAGAAAGAGGGCATCCCAGACCACACCCTATGTGAAGAGAAGTCAAGCTCCCATAGTTGGATTGGGGGGTTGCCTGGGTTGCTCCCCCAACCCAGGAGGTGGGGTCAGGGACTCAAAGGTGTGGTAGATAGTTTTGAAGACAGAAGATGACTGACTATAAAGAATAGGAGCTAGCACAGTTGTCATTCAAAAATATCTGGGCTCTGTGAATGGTCAGATGTCCAGGGAAGTTGTCACAGGGGCATTTCCAAGTGGGCCGTGCAAACTGGAGAGGACCTTGTACTGTCAGCAACACGAGCAACACCCAGCGCCGTGCCGGTTTGTAGCTTTCAAGGGATCACAAATATATGCTGGTAGTTTTCCATTCCTTTGGAGAATAAAATGCCTAAATATACACACATCCACAATATACACAGTCGTTATAAATCGAGCTTTAACTAAATGTAACGGTAAACTGTTCACTCTTTAGAAGAGTCTGGCAAATGTATTTTAAATATGTCTGTAGGACTGGTCTTCAAGAGAGAATGGAGCTATTCAGATGGGCACACATATCTGGTAGAAATCCAGCAGAAGGATGGGTGATAGGAAGGGGTTCTGGAACTAGAAAGAACTGGGCTTGAATCAGACTGCATCATCAATTAGCTGTGTCAAGTCGGGCAGGTGCTTAGAGTCTCTGATTCACTATTACAAAACGGAGGTAATCAAAACCTGTGTGAAAGGGGGATTAAATAGATGATTATGTAAAGTTTGGTGGTTTTTAAAGTCATGGGATAGGTTCCTGGGGTTTGCTAGTCTACTTTTGTGATAAAACTTTATTTAAAATGTGAAGTTTAAAAACAAACAAACAAACAAAAAACCTGAAAAGCCAGTAATGGAGAATAAAGCTCCGGAGACAACAGAAAGATCAGTGGTTTCCAGGGGAGAGGGAGGAGGGAAGGATGAACGGACGGAGCACAGAGGATTGTTACGGCAGTGAAAATACTGTGTGATACCATAAGGGCTGGTATGTATCCTGATACATTTGTCCAAACCCACAGAATGTGCGACACCAAGAGTGAACTACGGATGGAAGTAAGCGATCTATGGACCCTGGGTGATTCTGACGTGTCACTGGGGGCTCCCTGAGGGCAGCTCGTGTCCCACTCTGGCGGGGGCTGTTGATATTGGGGGAGTCCTTGCGTGTGGGGGTCAGGGGCTGTATGGAAAATCTCTGCACCTCCTGCTCAACTCTGCTGTGAACCTAAAATGGCTCTAAAAAATTAAGTCTATGAAAAGAAAAAAATCTGTAGTGACATTAACAACCTGGCCTATTGAGTAATAGAGGCAAGTGTTAGACACAGATCCCATTATAATATTCAAGTAAATGCCAATGGTGAAAACAGTCTGGCCACAGAAACAAGCGTATCTGATATGCCAGAGAAACAAGTAGGCTTGAGGGTTAACTTGTGTCTTTTTGGGGAGGAAACTGACAGGTACGAAAGTCATTTTATTTGCAAACCTCCAGCACGAGTTGACCTTTCTCCTTTAAGAAACATTCATGCCTCCTTATCTATTACCTACCCATTGTCAAATGTTCTCTAGAAAATGACAACTTCTGAACTTTACTTTGTTTAAAAAAAAAAACCTCTAAATCAGTCATTAAATGGGAGGAAATTTAAGAAAACTTTGTGTATTTACCCGGGCCTTTTTTTTTTTTTTTTTTTTAAATTNACAAGGGGAAATTTTAACAGCTAACAGATGACGGAGTGAGGCAACAGTGGCATCTAGTGTTCAATCAGAGCCTTCCTGCAAAGCTCAGGATGGAGACACGATCCCCGTGGTGATGTGCGCCCTTGTACATAACCAGCGTAACCAGCCCGCTGAGATCAGTGAGGTGTGCTCACCTGAGCGTTTAGGGTTCTGCTCCTGTCGGTGTTCACGGGAAAGGACTCAGGTTGTCCTACTTCCAGGGACACCCAACATCTCGCGCCCTTGGAGCACACCCGGAGTTAAGGAGTTGGTTCCATCCCCTCTGCCTCAGCCTCCCCTCTATCCCAAGTACAAAGACAGGTGATAAGCCTTGAGAGTCCCTGGAGGACAGGAACCCTGGCCGATTGTTTAACAGCCTCCTCCTGGAGTAAACTGAATACCTCCTGCTAACTTTGGCAAATAATCCTCGTTTTGCATTAACTTTTTCCTGAGATCCTGAACTCCTTGACAAAGAAAGAATTCTGGAGGAAACCATTTGACCTATAACATTTGATAAAGAAGGGGCTATCTTTTATGTATATATGCCAGAGATTTTCAACATTTTTTACTACATTCTTTTTACTATTAGTGGAACTTACCTGGAATAACAGTTATAAAACATAGATAAGTTCAGATAAAATAGGTGAAAGGGACTCCTGCGTGTTTCAGTCTATTAAGTGTCCCATTCTTGATTTCAGTCCAGGTTATGATCTCAGGGTCATGAGATCGAGCCCCTCTTGGGGCTCCTGCTGAGTGTGGAACCTGCTAAAGATTCTTTCTCTCCTTCCCCTCCCCCTCCCCCTCCCTCTGCCCCATTAGGGCACACACACACTCTCTCTCTCAAAAAAAATTGTTTTAATAAATAAATAAGTAAGTAAGTAAATAGGTGAGATATAGCTGCTCTATTTAAAGCAGTAGTGAGTGGAAAAACTAGATCCCCTGTCACTTGACCTTCTAGAACCCCACCCTTCCTCTCCCCTGTCCCCACCCACTTCCTCTCAGCCACTCCCCTCACATCCCATTATCTCAACCCCTCCTGGTCCCAGCTTCCCAGGCTTTTCTGCAGAGCCCTGCATCCTCCCAATACAGGCCCTTTAAACTTAGATCTATTTTCTTAGGGTGACTGTTAACAGGAAAACACCTGCAGACCTGAGCAAAAGATACAAAGTAATTTCCTATCTGGAAACTTACTCAACACAGAAAGCTACAGCAAGCAACGAGGCTGCACAGCACTTCCGTGGAAAGACGAGCTTTACCTTCTTTCTACATCCGTGAAAGTGCCCCACCCTCCCCCTCACCCCATTGCTACTGGCATATTTTCGGATGAGGATACCATCGGATCCACTGCGAAACTGCTTGGGAGTTTTCTGCCCTCCTGCTCTTCTCCCCAGGACTGCCCACCTGTCTTCCCACGCGCGTAATTAACTTGTAACCACACAAGCAAACTTCTGAAGGTTACTGGAAGAGTCAAGGTCAGGGTCTCAAACTCAGTTTTCCAGGGGCAATAGCCCCCTAATAGTCCCATGTTTCAGGCCTGACTGTGACATATTCCTAAAACTTTGTACCATGGAACTTTCTCGATAATTATCCTTCCAATTCATGTCTTCATTCTCTAAGAGGGCATCATTAAGTATCTTCCAAGCTATCCACACAAAAAGATCAGCATTTTGATGGCTGGAAGCCACTTAGTTCTCTTGATTAGGAACTAATATTATCTTCCAGACAGGAAACTGACAGCCATAGCTTATAACTAAAATGTCATCTGTATGGTTTTATCAGAACGTAAAATAAGAAAAACTCCTCTTGGTCCCCTTTACCTGGTCAAGAGAGGCGTGATCACTTGGTAAGCTCCCTCTGAAAAATGGCATTGTCATCCCTACTGAAAGTGTATTCATGAGAGTTGACACTGAGCAATTTCTACAGACAGGATTTCTTCTCTCTACCTCATTTTTGGATTTCTCAACCTCGGCACTATTGACATTTTGGATCATTCTTTAACGGGGAGGGAGGATTCTGTCCTGAGCATCCCTGGCCTCTACCCCTAGATGCCAACAGCCCATCTCCCCCGCCAGTTAGGACAACCAAAAAATACCTCCAGACACGGCCAGATGTCTCCTGAGGAACAAGACTACCCCCTTCCCCATTGAGAACCATTGCCTCGTATGAGTTAACTCTTTTTTTCTTACAAAATCCCTATGCATTAGATAGCTTTACTTTTCCTGTTTTACAGGTAGGGACCCCGAAGTCTGGGTAAATTCCCCAGTTTTACACCACTGAACTCAGTTTGGAGCCCAGTAATCCAACTCCAGAGTACATGCGTTCAACCACTCTGCTACATCCCCCTCTAAGCCCCTAACCCCCTTACTGACCAGGGTCCATTGCAGTCTCAGAAGGGCTGGTAACTTCCCTGGACTCCTCACCACCTTGTGGGAAATTGCTGCTCCTTTCAGAGGACTGTCCTGTGAAAAGAAAGACAGAAGTGAAGTTCGATCCATCATAGGTTTGCTCTACTGTGTGAAACGGTTCCTCAGACCACGTCCGCTTAGAGGTCACCGTCAAGTTTCAGGAGCAGTCACAAAACCAGATTTCCCTACCTTCATCTCCACTCACGGTGGAATTCCACCTTCCACTTTTACATCCCTCCCCAAATGTTAGGGTTCCTGATTCCCTCTGGGACCACAGCTAGAGTCACCACAGGTGGGATCCCAATGGGTACTATCTGTGTGAATCTCGTTTCCCCCATTAGCTCATTTAAACTTCATACCAAGCATTCTAAGCATTCTACCCACTTTGCTACAGAGAAAACTAGAGACTAAAGCCGTTAAGCAACTTACCCAAGGCCATCCGCCTTGTTAGCGACAAAGCTGAAATCTAAATGTAAAAAGCTGTCTTTTTAACCGCTAAGATAACCTGTCCCCTTGGCCAGCCATGGCGTCGCCGATGTTTGTGGTGAAATTGCACCTGCCTGCACCTGAAGTGGCAAACAACACGCTAAGACCGTGCCTTTGCTGTCGCAAGCATCAGAGTTGCACAGGGGGCTCATGCTTAGGCTGCTGTCAATGCCACCGGTGCCAAACTTCTAGCATTTTCCAGCGTCCAGGGAGCCGGCAGGCACAGGAAATAGCTCGTTTCGTTGTTTTCTCTTCTTTTTGTGTCTCCTCATTTTACAAGTCAGAGGTAATCTGGAGAAGGAAAACGTGATCCTGGAGAAGGAAAAAGTCGCTGGCAAAAGGAGCTAGACTCAGAATGCCTGCCCTCCATCCCTGATGCTTTGTTCTTGAGTTAAACCCTGCCTCTTGACTCTCTCTTCGGGATACAGGCACTCCTCATTCATCTCTTGGCCGCTATTTCCTTGATATTTTCCATATGCCAGCCACTCTGGTAGGCACTGGGGATGGAGTCGTGGGCGAAGACAGATGTGCTGCTTGCCTGCTTCATGGAGCTTGCAGTTAATGGAGTAGACGATCATTAATCTAATCATTACAGGAATAGAGTCAAGACGCCATGAGGATTAAAGTCACAAGGTGAGAATGAGGAGCAGGAAGCAAGCTGCAGATGACACAGGTGAAGCATGGACTCTCCATTCCCAGACTTCTTGTTCCGTAAGACAAAGAAGTCCCTCCTGTGTAGGGTTCCCCATTATTCACAGCTGACCCCAATCCTTACTTCACGCAATAATCCCTCAAACAACTTCGCACACGCCTGGGGCAGAAAGCCTCTGCAGTAATGATGCAGATTTTTACCTATAAAAAAGTACCTGGGCTTCATTTTTGTACTTCTGTGATTAATAAAGTAAATTTGATGATTTAATTCTTCTTTCTTCTTGGCTCCCACTGTTGCCACCATATCTTTTGGAAGAAAAGAGTAACAAAACCAGTATTTATGAAGGTTTTCCGTGGCTCTCTCAAAATGTTTCATCAGGCTTGATGGAGAGAAATAATTTTTTTCCGTAATAGATTTCTGACCTGAATATACAGAAATGCAGTGATTCATTAGTAGGATTCAGCTACATCAGGATCAAATTATATTGTAAATTGTAGCAAGCCATGCAGCACCAGAGGAAAACAGCTTGGCAAAAACGAAGGCCGATGAATCCAAAGATCAGAGATCCAGGTAGTAGTAAACCATGCTGCAGTTACTTGCTAGCTGTGTGACTTTGGACAAGTAACCTGAAGTCATTTTCTGCTTTATCAAAATGAGAAGTTTGGAATAAATGACTTCTAAGTTCCCTCTGAGCTCCGGAATCTTGAGTCTGGGATCTTAAAGCCAGGAATTAGTCTTATGCCTACTATCACAGTATAAAGACTTGTATTTGTAAACTCAAAACAATTCATAACTAATCATTCAGTATCTAATCATAAAATATAGGTGTAAAATGTTAGCAACGTAATTCTCTTCCTGGAGAATTATATCCCACAAAATGAATTAAGGAGCCATAGCCAGGATCATTTTGCCTCTGTTTTGGATGCCACCATGTGAGACAGTGAGAGACCCAAGGCTGAAATCCGACAACTAGTAGAGAAAAGAAAAGTCCCCATAAAACAGATGCTTTAAACATGAAGCAGGTGTTGATGTTTATTTATCCCTGGCTGCTGCATAGATTGACATTGTTAAGACTTCAAAGTAGGAGTTCTCCCCATAGGCAAAGGACAAAGGAAACAAGTAGACAAGTCACAAAAGAAAGAAAAGTGGTAAATAAGCCTATGGACTAATTTTCACCCTAACTAATAAGCAGACATGCAAATTAAATTAACGAGTAGGTACCTTTCTCTTCTTTGCCACTTTTCCCCCTGGTGTATATTCCGATGATAACAAATATAAGGTGAAATTATATTTTCAGACATCACTGCTAGAAAGAGCATAAATTGATACATACCTTTTGGAAAATGTTTGATGCAGTACCTAAGGAGTGATTTAAACAATCATTCCCTTTGATTCTGTAATTCCACAAACAACATAGAACAAAGCCATATGCATGAAGATGTTCGTTGCAGAGAAAAAGTAGAAACAAGCTCTAAATGTCCAAAAATAGATGAAAGATGATAAAATGTGTTACAACTACACAAGGTACTATTAGGCAGCTTCATAAAAATGATGCTCTGAGAGGCTACTTAGTAACAGAAAAATGTTTATGCCTGGTGAAATGTAGTAAACGGTCAGCTCATGTATATATCTTTGGCTTACACAATGTTTTTAAATTTTTAATGTAATAACCAACATTTTAAAATTGATAAAATTTACCTAAAAATCACGTTTGCTTGGCTTTTCTCAAAAAAATCAACATAACTGGCAAAACTGAATCCATTTGCATTCCAACAATCATTTGGAGCTGAGTAGTAACTGTTCCCTTTAGACAAAGAACACAGAAAACCCTTTGATCCACAGTTCCCACCCAGTTGACCCTTGGAGGCATTTCAGTTCATGACCCCTGACCTAAATTAAATAACTAGGATATAAAGTTGTATGTATAAATTTCAAATATGCACATGAAAAAGAATGAAATCTCCCAAAATGTTATAAATGGTTGTGTTAGAATTATAGCACTATGGTTAGTTTTTTTCTATTTTAAAATTTGCGGCGTGACTTTCAAATTTTTTAAATGGGTTAAAAATTGACCTAAGTCAATGTAACTTTTCATCAAAGGTCCAGTCTTTTAGTAAATATCAGTGTTCTCCAGCAATTAGAAGAGGAGGGTAAAGGCCATAGGTCTCCTCTCTGGTAATCTTGCAACTGGGTGGAATGAAAGTGAATCTTAGCCCAAATTCTCCTAAACATACAGCACTTACTAGCCAGGAGCTACATGTGTGCTTCCTGTAATGGCAGAGAATTCACCGTCTCCTTTCTCAAGACCTACAATATCGAAATGAAAGTTGGAAAGAAACCTGAGTGCAAGTTTCATTCTTAGGTAGACACAGCAGTACCCGGATAAACAAACCAGATAACGAAGCCTCTGGTCTGTGAAGTAGAGGACAAAGGACATATAAGGCTTCAGGCCTTGAGCAGTGCTTGGTTTATCAGATTCTTAGCAACACCTTCCTACAAAGATGATGGAGCCAGTCTTTCTAGCTGACCACTTATCTAGACTATGTCTCATCTCATAAAAGGAAAATCATTCCTAACATGCTTTATGCAATTTAATGAACCTTCGGGTGTAAATTTTGCTAAAGATCATTGAAATGATTGAACAGCCATTTGAGAAATGGATTCCTGATGAAAATACTTCAAATGCTAACTACATGTCTCTAGGATGTACGATGGGTTCACTTACACATTTCACACTGCTGATGCTGAAGAACTTTTAAAGTAAATTGCTACCTAGAAATGACAACTCTTGGTTTTTGCAAAAAGGAATGGTCTCTAGGTCCGTGTTTTATCTATAATGAATGTCGTCGTTTAATTTCGTACTTATAATACTGTTGTCTCTAAATTTAATTTCACTAAATGCTTAGAATTCAGATGAGTAGAAAATCAAATTAACCCCATTTTGATACTATATGATTAAAGGATGAGACTCAAGCTAAGACCTGGGTCCCTGACTTAGTTTCCACAACCCACTCTCTGAAACCCTGATGGTAAGGGATTTGAAAATGGAGATGCCACATATCCTTTTGTAGTGTGTCAAAGCAGAACATGGAATAACATTCTGGAAGAAAATAGCAACACTTCTTGAAACAGTATAAACACGATGTTCCAAGTAGCTGGCCCTTTTAACTCTGTTCATGGTAGTGACATGGAAGATTGAGAACACTGCTTTCAGTGCAACTTAATCAAACTTAAACATATTCCTTGGGATGTTAGTAATCAAAAGTTATCTGTAGAAATGAACAAAGGTATTACTCTAATGGCAAAGAAGCCAGGGCTGTGCCATGATGCCTCTGTGACCCCTGAAGAGTAATCAGATAAACTGATTTCTCGGTTGTCAATGCAGGCCTCTTCCAGAAGCTACTGATTTTAAACTGATGACCCTAGTGAAACTTATATGTAATGTCTTAGCTACAAAAAAAGTCACTTTTATGATCATCTTTAAGTAACGTTTAACCTCTTATGTTAAATGAATTTACAGATCAAGATATCCACACAAGATAAAAATTTTTAAAAATAATTTCTTAGGGCGCCTGGGTGGCTCAGTGGGTTAAAGCCGCTGCCTTCGGCTCAGGTCATGATCCCAGGGTCCTGGGATCGAGGCCCACATCGGGCTCTCTGCTCAGCAGGGAGCCTGCTTCCTCCTCTCTCCTCTCTCTCTGCCTGCCTCTCTGCCTACTTGTAATCTCTCTCTCTGTGTCAAATGAATAAATAAAATCTTAAAAAAATGTCTTAATTTGAAAGATCAATACATTTTGAAATGATTTGCTATTCAGTAATTCCTATTTCAGTAGATAAATGCTCTGGTTTGGTTTAGTAACCAAAAAGTCACTGCACATGTGTCATATACAGGTGCAGACTTGGGTGTTGTATATTATTGGCTCTGATCGAGCCAATCAGCTCGCTTGGTCACAGGCGAGCTCCCTGGGGAAAGATTTTGAAACGGAGATGGGCATGCAAGAAGTTATCAGCAAACACCTGTGGAGAAGAGAAGGCAGGCAGGATGGGGGGAAATGTTACTGAAATGGAACCACAACAAAGGCCTCAGCCAACCTAATGGGGGTCTCTGGAGCTGGAATAACTTCCCACGTCTGCACCAACTTGTCAGTAGATACAAGATGTTCCTGGACAGGCTGGGAACCATGGGAGAGGCAGCTCTCATCAGCCGATGGCAGTGTCCAGAGAGAGACTCATCTGAGAGCCCACACACCGAGACCGCCGGCAGCCCAGGGAATCTTCCAGCCCCAAGGAGGGCAGGCTTGAGCAGTGTCCCCACATCCCCTGCTACCGTCCACCCCTGCAGATCCGCTGGCTCCTTAGGGCAAGTTCTGGGAAGGGCTCCTCCAAGGAGCCTGCTGCATTTCTATTCCTGAGAAATGAAGAAGGCTAACCGGACAACGGAGAGCCCCATTGCCACAGCTGGTCTCGAGGTCACACTCACGATGACCGTCATCTCTCTCCTCTAGATTCCTGAACGGTACTCCTCAAAACTCTCAGGTCATCAAAAGGAAGGAAAAGTCTGAGAAACTATTGTAGGCAAAAGGAACCTAGGGGGCCATGGAGACTAAATACAATATAAATGTCCTAGATGGGATCCCGGAACAGAGAAAGACATTAGGCAAAAACTAATATCTAAGTGAACTATGGGCTTTAGTTCGTCATGATCACATATCAACATTGGCTCATTAGATGTGACGAACGTACTACGCTAAGGTAAGATGTTCACAGTGGAGAAAACTTGGTGTGAGGCCTATAGCACCTCTTTACAATCTTTACAACTTTTCTGTAAGTCTAACACTATTCTAAAACTAAGATTATTTTTAAAAATAACAAGGAAAAAAATTGGGTTGCTTATGCACTGGTGGATCTGATAAAAACCCAGCTCCTGATAAGCAACTTTTCAAATGATATGTAGTTCTCGCCTGCAAATAACATGGCCTTGCCCCAGAACCCGAGAGGTCTGTGTTGTTATTCTCCTATTGAGTTTGCCACAAATTCCACACAGCCTCTTTTCTTGTCCCCAAGACTTTTATAATCAAAGGTGTCTGCAGGGCCATAGCCTGGACATGCTTTGGAGCCTCTTCCTGTCCTGGACCTCCCCCAGGGGTCTAAGATTTTCATGTCACCCCGCTATCTGGGGTGCAGCAGTAGTTCCAGTTCCAGTAATGCAAAGTGGCCTGCCAAAGCGTTCTGCTGCCTTCTTAGCTAATGGGAGGTGAAAGATGAACTTGACCTTTCCTTTGGGGATGTTCCAGCAATGCCCTGGACCACTGGACCCCTAAAAACTTCACTGAAGTGATAGGTCCCTGAGACTTTGTAGGATTTATCTTCCATCCTCCGAAGTGTATGTCTTTTCTCCATGCGTTTGCCACTTCATACTCCTCAGATCTATGCCATTGAGATGGATGACCCATGTGATATTCTGCAGAATGACATGATACCCGTCCCTCTGGACTATATTATAGAGGTTGGAAGAGTCTAGATCAGGAGCAAGTCCATTAATGTTACTATTGGCCATCCCAAGTGAATGCAAACATTTCTGGTCTGCCTTTCTGATGAGTATGGAAAGAACATATTTGCCAGACCAGTGGCCCCATCCCATGTAGCTGAGTCTGTGCTCATTTCTTCTCTCAAAGATTCTGTATCTGGCTCAGCAGCTACAAGTAAGGCTACCACTTGGTTGAGTTTTCAAAAATCCACTTTCATTCTCTGACATCCATCTAGTTTTCAAAGGGGCCAGCGTGGTGAATTAAATGGAATTATGGTCAAGACCAATGCTCCTGTAACCTTTAGGTCTTTAAGGGTAGCACTAATCTCTGCCACTTCCCTGGGATGCAGTGTTGACTTTGGTTTACTATCATGGCCAGGGGCTGGAGCAGTTTCAGAATTTCCACTAAGCTCTCCCACTCACAGGCCAAGAAATGAATGGTGGTCCTGCCAAGTCCCAAATACATTTGGCCCAATAATTTATTCTGGATGTGGGGAGATGACCATTGGATAGATCCATGGACTCAGTGGACCTACTGTGAGTGAAGACCTGGGACAGGACTCCATAAATCCCATAGGCCTCCATTCTCAAAGGCACACTATCATGATACTCTTGTCCCTGAGCATCAGTGTCAACTTGGATGTTGTTTCCCACATCCTCAGAGTGTTTTTCTTTTTTTAACTTTTAAACCATTTTATTTTATGTTTTTTATTAACATATAATGTATTATTTGCTTCAGGGGTACAGGTCTATGATTCACCAGTCTTAATACAATTCATAGCACTCATCGTAGCACAGACCCTCCCCAATGTCCATAACCCAGCCACCCCATCGCTCCTCCCCTACTCCCCAGCAACCCTCAGTTTGTTTCCTGAGATTAAGAGTCTCTTATGGTTTGTCTCCCTCCTGATCTCATCTTGTTTCATTTTTTCCCTCCCTATCCCCCACGACTCCTCACCCTATCTCTCAAATTCCTCGTGTATCAGAGAGATCATATGATAATTGTCTTTCTCTGATTGACTTATTTCGCTTAGTATAATACCCTCTACTTCCATCCACGTCATTGCAAATGACAAGATTTCATGGGGGTTTTTTGATGGCTGCATAGTATTCCATTGTGTATATATATACCACATCTTCTTTATNACAAGATTTCGTGGGGGTTTTTTGATGGCTGCATAGTATTCCATTGTGTATATATATACCACATCTTCTTTATCCGTTCATCTGTTGGACATCTAGGTTCTTTCCATAGTTTGGCTATTGTGGACATTGCTGCTATAAACATTCAGGCACATTCCCCTTCAGATCACTACATTTGTATCTTTAGGTAAATATCCAGTAGTCTGATTGCTGGGTGTAGGGTAGCTCTATTTCCAGCTTTTTGAGGAACCTCCATACTGTTTTCTAGAGTGGCCGCACCAGCTTGCATTCCCACCAATAGTGTAGGAGGGTTCCCCTTTCTCCACATCCTCGCCAACATCTGTTGTTTCCTGACTGGTTAATTTTAGTCATTCTGACTGCTGTGAGGTGGTGTCTATGGTGGTTTTGATTTGTATTTCCCTGATGCCGAGTGATGTTGAGAACTTTTTCATGTGTCTGTTGGCCATTTGGATGTCTTCTTTGAAGAAATGTCTGTTCATGTCTTTTGCCCATTTCTTGATTGGATTATTTATTCTTTGGGTGTTGAGTTTGATTAAGTTCTTTATAGATTTTGGATACTGGCTCTTTATCTGATATGTCATTTGCAAATATCTTCTCCCATTCTGTCAGTTGTCTTTTGGTTTCGTTGACTGTTTCCTTTGCTGTGCAAAAGCTTTTGATCTTGACGAAGTCCCAATAGCTCATTTTTGCCCTTGCCTCCCTTGCCTTTGGCGATGTTTCTAAGAAGAAGTTGCTGCAGCTGAGGTTGAAGAGGTTGCTGCCTGTGTTCTCCTCAAGGATTTTGATGGATTCCTACCACACATTGAGGTCTTTCATCTATTTTGAGTCTGTTTTTGTGTCTGGTGTAAGGAAATGGTCCAGTTTCGTTCTTCTGCATGTGGCTGTCCAATTTTCCCAACACCATTTGTTGAAGAGACTGTCTTTTTTCCATTGGACATTCTTTCCCGCTTTATCAAAGATTAGTTGACCATAGAGGTGAGGGTCCATTTCTGGGCTCTCTAGTCTGTTCCATTGATCTATGTGTCTGTTTTTGTGGAAGTACCATACTGTCTTGATGATTATAGCTCCGTAATAGAGCTTAAAGTCTCAGAGTGTTTTTGTACACTCTTTTCCCCAGTGTTCAGTTACCCAGGGAAATAACTGTGGGTCCTTTTGAGGAAGGGTTAGGGGAGTCTTACATACTTAGGGGAGCCGTATATACTTCCAGTGGTGTTGCAAAGACCTCCTCTTGGGGATCTAGAGTGTCCTCCAGTTAGTAGTAATTGGGTCTGGAAAATAACCAAGGTCTGGAAACTTGGCAAGAGATCATAGCTTTCTGTTAGGCTGGCTGTGCCCTATCGATCTCCTAGTCATCCTTCTTGGAGATCTTTTGCTGGTATAGCTTGAGCAATATTCTTATTGGTCACCCCTCTATTCTGCCTCTAGAGATGCTGTGTTCTAATAACCATCTCCAACTCTCTCTGCAGGTACCCTCAGACCTGGCCACTCATGATGATCCTTGTGCCCACTTTGCTTCTGGCAGTGAAGCACTGCCCCTGAGCCTCTATTCTTCCATCCCCATTGCTATTAGTAAGCCCACTTCTGGAATAGCATCTGGACCACAGGCCTTATCACTGAGCTCCTCAGTGCTGTGGCTGTCCCCTCACCAATGCATTCCTGATCACCTTGGTCTGTGTGTCCACTGTGCTTTCCTGGGTGCCCCCTTTAAGAAAACACAAATACTTGATTGCTTACTGCCATAATATCCATGAAACAGGAAATCGGCAAATTATAGGGCTTTCCTCCTGGGGCATATCAAAATAAATAACTTTTAGTATGGAAATTTCCATTCGTCTCTACCATCTGAAATCACCCTGCATACACAGATGAACCTTTGAGAAGTACTACAGTGGTCAACTGGGAGACATTTAGAAAGTAGGAAAACCTCCAGCTACCAGCATATCTGTGGATTGGGTCCTGCTGAACACTGTGTGAGTTCTGGAGTGGTCCTGCAATCACCCTTGAGCCTGTAATGTACTGTGATGTCCCCTGGACTTGGGCACAGATCTGCCCTTTGATTCACTCCAGGACAAGGGGGAGGTTCTTAAACCCATTTGCCTATCAGCTTCCTTACCCTTTATTATAAAGGGATTATGGAAACTTCTTATTTCTTGGAACTATCACACACATCCAACTGAAAAGTAAATAGAGAAACTTTTTAATTCCCTCCAAGGAAAAATTCCTGGATAAGTCCATGTTTCTTATAATCATAGAGACATTCTTATCCTTACACATACGTTACCAAAAATAAGGACAATGTTTACAATTTATTCTCCAACATGCAAACAATCTCATCAAAAAAAGGCAGAAAGACAAAACACAAATTCCAAGAACAGACATGAAAACAATACAATTTTCAAAGATTTATTGTTTATTTCTTGTTTGTTTTGTTTTTATTTATTTGTTTAACTGTACGTTTATCTCGCAAGAGCCTACAGAAGTAAGGGAAATTGTCTGCAGGCTAATTTTAAACAACATGAGAGAGGTTAAGCATTAAATATAAAAAATAAAACTTTTAGCTTACTTACTATACTAGAAAGACTCTTCCTGAAACATGTCAGTTAATTGGTCTGCAATGCATTAATAAATGAAGAACATGTATCTTCCTCTAAGAAATACTTCAAACATTGTGTACACTACCAAAAGAGCTGGTCAGCAAGTTTTCAAGTCACAGTCCCCTGGACGAACTAAAGACAAGTTACCCTTTACCTGAAGTCAGAAGAGCAAAGTCTGTAGGAGTAAAAATATCGCCAGTGTTCTCAGGAATCTACTGATACATCTGACAGGTTCTGAAAGTCTACTCAATAATGTGAACCACGGGGCGCCTGGGTGGCTCAGTGGGTTAAAGCCGCTGCCTTCGGCTCAGGTAATGATCCCAGGTTCCTGGGATCGAGGCCCACATCGGGCTCTCTGCTCGACAGGGAGCCTGCTTCCTCCTCTCCCTGTCTCTTTGCCTGCCTCTCTGCCTACTTGTAGTCTCTCTCTCTCTCTGTGTCAAATAAATAAATAAAATCTTTAAAAAAAAAATTAAAAAAAAAATGTGAACCACGATTTATTTCCTGGCAAGCTCCTTGCTTAAGTGGCAAGTAACTTCCGAGGCTGGACTTCTCAGTCTGTGGAAAGAAGCAAGTTGTATTGGAAGCATTGCTCCATCTTGAAAATCCTCTTCCAAATGGAAGAGAGTCCTGTAATGACCCTCCGTGCAACACGGCCCACACGCACAGAGCTGCGAGTGTGCACTGTGCGTCGCTGGGCAGGTGCGACTCTCTGCCGCTAAACCAGAAGCAGATTAAAGACAAGAGAAGGAAGTGGAGGTCAAACGTCTCAGTTGATAGATGCTAGCCCAGATACCATAGCAAGGGCTTGAGGTCTAGAAATGGATGAGATGCCAAAATGAGGTAACCAGGTATTGATAATGTTGAGAGTTTAAGATGCATGTTCCACCACTGAAGACAGAGCTTTTTGACGTGGGTTGATCTCTTTGGAAGTCCCTTCTGGGCAGCACTGTTAAATATTCCTATTATCTGCTACATCGGAACCTCTGAAGAATCCTGACTTACACTCAAGATGATGGCTCTGACACCGAAGATCTTCTGAAGGATCTTCCAAATAAAGAAAGGTCACACGATGCCTGGTATTATTTTAGCACTAGCCTATTTTATAACGATTATTTAAATTTTGATAATCCATATTTGAGCTCAATGATAGCTCTATCAATCTTATCGTTTTCTTACCTAGAACATCCTATCCTCCCAATAGGCTTATTGTACAACCAAAACCAGAGCGGGGACAGTGGGTTCTTGAAATCTACTCAGCCAGGAGGAAAGACCCCACTGACCAAATCCCTGATACAGGATCCCCAGTGTGTTTCAACGCAACCCAAACATTTCCTATGGTAACATCCTCCTGAAGACCAAATAGTCCAAACCCTTAGTTTCTTACAGGATTTAGAATCATTTTTCACTTAGCTAGCCCTCCCCTTGTTTACCGTCGTCTACATGCATTTGTCCAACTTGGGTTGGCTGTTGAGTACCAGTGGAGGGATCCCAAGTCTGCCTCCTGGACTCTCCTTTAGGGACTTGGAAACGGAAGGTAGGGCTGTTCTTTCTGGCCATCTGCCAGGCTTGGGACTCCTGGCTTCTTGGGGTAAGTTCGACAGGCAATTTTAAAGAACTCTTCTGCTGCGTCAAGAGCAATGAGACGGTCCTGCCAAAGATTTAAACATGCAAGTGTTGTCAAGATGGGAACTCAGCCACATTTTGGGAAAACCAATCTAATAACAACACCCACCCTAGAAATAATCACGAGCAAGTAAACACTGCTTCAGTTTTTCTCAACAAACTTAGAGATACCCCTTAGCCCTTTAGGCACATTATCCAAGAAACATTCCCCACTCTTGGAGTCCCTTTCAAATGCTTTTTTAATCTGAGATTTATAGTAACAATGTTTCTCACATCTCTGACCTACAACTGGTTCAAAAACCTGGCCGCATAGCAGAAGTGGCTGAAAAGTACAGATTCTTGAGCCACAACCTGAACCTGAGTAGGGCTGAGTGCAATCCAGAAATCTGAATATTTAAAGACCGTCAGTTGGTTCTGATGCTGGAAACCAGCGTGTCAGATGCCAGCTTCATCTATCTCCTCAAACTGTGGTGTTGCTAGTGGTGCTGGAATGATGAGTATTTGGAATCACAGAAAAGCAAAAATTTAGAGCAAAATGAGGGGACATAAAAAAACACATTCACTGGGGCGACTGGGTGGCTCAGTTGGTTAGGCATCTGCCTTTGGCTCAGATCATGATCCTGGGGTCCTGGGATCGAGCCCCGTGTGGGGTTCCCTGCTCAGGGGGTAGTCTGCTTCTCCTGTGCCTTCTGCCCCTCCCCCACTCCTGCTCGTTCTCTTTCTCTCTCTCTCTCAAATACATAAAATCCTAAAAATAATACATCCACTTACTACAACAAAGAGGTATCTCTCCGAGAGCTCCCAGCTTGTTGGAAAAATACTGGTTTCTTCAGCCAGTTTTAACAATATCTCCCGAGCTTTCCTTGTGTTTTTAGAATCACTGATGGTGCTGAGTTTCGTCACTGACAACAAAGAGTCGGCTTCCTTTTGAAAACCTAGGGAGACAAAAACTTTACCCCTCCTGTACATACAGTAGTGACAAGAAATGGCTGTCCTGCAGGAGGTTAAGAAGGTACCCAGATGTGCACTCCAAACAAATGTCAGGAGCCAATGGGCCGCTCCATGGGCTCCTTCCCAGGTCAGTGTGACTGGCACGGTCGTTCTTTAAAGCTCTTTTGAGATTTCTTCTTGTTTAATTTTCTTTGTTAACTTTTCCCTCCGAGTTAAGCCTCAGATCCTCACCCACTGACAGCTTGCTGCCCCCCCACTTTTTTGGGGCACTGAAATCCTCCTCCCACTCTTCACTCTTCCTTGCCTGCCTCTGCAGTTTGGGATCGGCAAAGTGGTCTTCTCCGGGCTTCTACTTCTCCAAGCCCACATTCCTTTCCCCGAGGCAATAGTCTGGTTAAAATTACTCACCTCAAAATATGAAAGACAGAGATTCACACCTGCCTGGAGTAAGTCACTTTATAAAAGCAGACACTTAGGTCACAATAATGGTGAGTCAAGAGGGCAGGGCTCCATCCCATCCCACTGTATCCCGACTAAAGCAATGGGGGCTGGCATCAGCAACTGGGAACACCACACGTGAACAGGCATGATGCCAAGGTGTCCCGTTCTCTTCCGAGGCCGAAGGACGGAGGACTTTGAACTTGATACATTCATGCTTTAAATACTAAAACGAGGTCATTTTCTAATGTGAGGGACCATGTTTACTGTACCACACCCCGAGCCGACTTAAGAAAAACCGATACCCAGTATCAGTTCTGAATCCATAGATGTATGTCCCAACTTGGAAGGTCTCCCACCTCTTAGTCCTTCCGAGAGTCTACCCTGAGTTCTGCTCTCTCTCTCTCTCTCTTACAAATGATATTTCTTCCCACCTGCCTCATCTTACACAGCGGCTCCTAAGTGGCCAATCACGCTCCTCTAATTCAACCCGTGATGCACACTGCCAGAAACGGCCGGTGGTAGTACCCACGTGCTTCCCCTGCGAGGGGCCCTCCACACTGAGCACAGGCGGAGCAGCGCATGGCAAAGTATGCCCTCAAGACCTAGGCTGGTGGGAACAGAAATGTCAGACGTTGACGCCGGAGGGTAGAAGGAGGTCGGGACTGGGACCAAAACTGGTCCCCAGTAGCTCCCATCAGTCAGCTGCTGACGTGCCTTCTAGCCTCTGACACAAAGCGTGCAGAAGAAAGGGAGGAGCAGTGACCACCCCCGGCATTTTGCACCCCTCCACAGTCACTTTCAGACTCACCTAAATCCTCCAAAATGCGTTTCCATCTGTTTCTCACTTCCCTCCGGATCTGCCGCAGGGTGTAGATGTCGTAGTTGAGTTTCTGCCACTCCTGAAGGAAAATAGAGATGTGGTTTTGTTTTTACCCCTCGGCCTCCACGGCCACCTAATTCCCAAGCGGAAGCTGAGTGAAACAGGCGGGTCTCCTCTTCACCAGGCTTCGAAACCTTTCTGAAAGGAGAGGAGGGCACGGGGGAGAAGGCGTCAACAGGAGTCCGTCGGCTACCATCTCCGGGGCCTCTGCCTGGAGCAGGCGATGTTCACTAAACTCTTCCCACTCCCGGTCTCTCAGCCTCAGTGCTCTTCCCTGTGAAGTGGGGATGACGACAGGGACGACCTCATTCCAGAATGCCGTGAAGATTAAAGGTGTAGAAACACACACACGCACATCCAGTGAGCCCCTGATAAAGCCCACGTATGACCAAAAAGCCATTTTATCCCTGAGGAAACTGAGGCCCAAAGGCGTTGACTGGGGTATCCAACACCATCCGGCTAATTGGTACCAGGATTGGTATTTGAATCCAGGTCTGACTCCAAAGTTCACGAGAAAAACAGCACACACCAAGAACTTATTTCTTCCATTATTATCAGAATACAGGAGACCCAGGAATCCCAAGTTTCTGGATTCTTGGCCATCATTTTCTTCACCATATCCCAGCATCACTCTCTCACTTCTGCTCCACGATAGGGTGAAACTTTCAGGTATTTTTCAGAACGGTTAAGAAGCTATCATTCTGGGGCGCCTGGGTGGCTCAGTGGGTTAAGGCCTCTGCCTTCAGCTCAGGTCATGATCTCAGGGTTCTGGGATCGAGGCCCGCATCGGGCTCTCTGCTCAGCGGGGAGCCTGCTTCCTCCTCTCTCTCTGCCTGCCTCTCTGCCTACTTGTGATCTCTCTCTCTCTCTCTGTCAAATAAATAAATAAATAAATCTTTAAAAAAAAAAGCTATCATTCTGAAAACTTCAATCTTATGGGCAGTAGGGCCATCACCTTGGTCCCCAACAGAAATGGAATCTTTCAGGAGCGTTAGAATCTTTATTAAGCTAAGTGTTTCTTTTAAATGTCACGGACATTTATTGTTAAGGAGACTTATCTACACAGAACATTTTATAAAATATACCTTTCCTTTCAGCAAAAACGTTAACCACACAACTGTTCTAATGCACAGCTTCAAAGAACATCGTGCTTAGTGCTCCACTGAAGACTCAAGTGTGTGATACTCTGACTCCTCAAACTGCAGATGTTTCAGGGATGACACTAATTTCCTCAGTTCCGGTCGAGCCCGGCCTTGCTCATCGCTAATCAACTTTCATGACTGGCTAAGAGAAACCCATTTGGCTGCCATTCACAAATATTTATAGATACCATTTTGGAAAGAAAAACCAGCGAAATAAAGGCAGTTTTGTTACAACTACATTTTAGATCTTGTATCTAAGGATAGGCCATCAAAAGGGCACAGGATTTCAGACATT
The DNA here is from genome assembly GCA_002007465.1 of Ailurus styani. Lineage (NCBI taxonomy): Eukaryota > Metazoa > Chordata > Mammalia > Carnivora > Ailuridae > Ailurus > Ailurus styani. Next base: position 1,505,864 of record LNAC01000275.1, read on the forward strand.
TTTTAGAAGCCAGTAAGTGGGGAATTTGAGGACTTTTTCCGGGTCTTCTACAGGTTTTTGTTTGTTTGTTTGTTTGTTTGTTTGTTTTTTGGGCTAAAGACACATGTGTACATGTGTGGGCACGAGTATGTGGTGAATGGGGCCAGGGATAAAGCCTGTGCCCTGGAAGAAAGCAAAGTTGACTGAGTCATCTTGGAAATATGCAACCCTGACCTCATCTTGAGCATCATGTTCAAGGGCATGATATATATAATCCCCTATGGAGCATGTAAGTTTGGGGGAAACCTCAAGTATTGTTGTTCTCATTGGATCAGCCTTATTGAACCACACTGGCCATTCAGTGTAGAACATTCTGGAAAAGAACATGGCTACAGGAGCCATACTGCCTAGGTCTGGGTCCCGGTTCCATTATTTCATAACAGCCTGGCTTTGGGCAAGTTCATAATTGTGTCTCATGGCCTCATGTGTGGCACAGGGACACTGGTACTACTGACCTCATAGGCTTATTCTGAGGAGCACGTGTATTTGTGCAAGCCCTGAAAGGGACGTCTGATGCACATTCTCCTCCAAGTCGGGGTAGACACGGTTAAGAAACAATCCTCCAAAACTCCGGATGGTTTCTATCATGAGGACTGAGGGCAGTATCTCATTTGCGAGGACGTCCAGAAGAAAAAGTGCTCAGCTCTTAGCATCAGGTATGGATTTACTTTTCCTGAAAACTGTTTCTTCGTTCTGGACCCTGAATTTTGTAAGTGATCAGTTTCCACTAAGTGAAAATACAGAGTCCTTTCACGGAAAGTTGATAGGGTTTCATAAGCACTTTTGAATGACCAAAATTTCAGGCTCCTTTCTATGTCTTTATTCATGATTTTTCTCTCCCATCTTCTGGTTCGTGCTCTCTCGCTGTCTTTTCATGTGAGTTGCTTTGGTCCTTTTTGCAAAAAAAGATTGTAAATAAATAAAATATAACACAGAGCAGTGTTGCGCTGATTCTCAATGAAGCGGGCCCTCCTTAAATAGAAAGTGATGGGGCTTTCGGAAACACTTGATTAAAGACACCCACACAATCAAAAAATTTGCAGATGAGCCGCCTTCTGTCTTCACACAACCTTAAATTATGTAACACACCACTAGGGGGCTTCATTAACCTGTGATTCAAGGTCTCTGAGCCGCTTTCCTGGCTTCTTAAGCTGAGACCCCAGAACTTGTTCCTCAGCTGGAATCCTTTCCTTTCAGAGACCCAGCCTCACTGGGTTGTCCAAGCTGCAGACTTTCTTTTTTTTCTTTTTTTTTAATTTTCCTCTTCTTGCTGCCCACCTATCAGCCATTTTGCTATTCCTGAATTCCAAAACTGCATGTCACACAAATTTGTTCTGTTTCAGTATCTGTTACCCTGATAAAAGCCTTTGATGGAGAAACGATACTATGACATTGAAAAATCTGCTAAGGACGGACCCCCACCCACCCCCGCCCCACCATGAAGCATCGACTGACTTGTGCACAGGCGGTGCTTGTTAAAATTAATGGAGTGAAGCCATGCACTTCCTATATCTGGATTATCACTGACCTCTTTTGACAGAATGGTCATGGATAATTCCATATTATCCATGTATCTGGAAAGTTTTATCAAAGTATCTGGAAGTTTTATGCAAAATTTAAAGCTCTAAAACCAGTAGAAGTGTAGGTAGGCTTTGTAAGAATTGGCTTTGGGTAAAATAAATGAGAAGGGGAATTTGAATTTGTCTTTAACATATGACCCCAAAGAACAGAATCTGAATGCAACAAATACGCAATGGTGATGGACGAAATCTTACCCGTGGCTAAACAAACTCACTCACCTATTCCCTGCTACTGGAGAAAATCAAGTCTGTGGTGTCCTATAATTTTTAAGTTGTTAACTTTAACGAGTACTTAAAATTTAATAATTTTAAGTTGTTAAGTAGTTAATTGTTAACTTTGTTTTTGGACAAATAATTTTAAAATAAAGACCAGGAGCGCCTGGGTGGCTCAGTCAGTTGAGTGTCCAGCTCTTGGTTTCAGCTCAGGTTGTGATCACGGGGTCCTGGGGCTGAGGCCCGCATTAGGCCCTGTGCTCTGCCCAGAGTCTACCTGGGATTCTCTCTCCCTCTTCCTCTGCTCCTCACCCCCGTCTAAAATAAATACATAAATTAAAAAACAAAAAATAACAAAGACTGATTAAATACTCTTCACAAGTAAGTTGAAATTCCAGCCCACTAGACATCAAAAGTTGAAGTCTTATTTTCTAAAACAATCTTTTGTTTGTCTTTTGCTAATACCTGATGTAATACATTGTGGCTTGTCATGATACAGTGACCTGAAACAATAAGACAATTAGCAAAGGTGTAATAAAAGAAACAGTGCAGGGGGCAGCCAGGTGGCTCAGTCAGTTAAGCGTCCAATTCTTGATTTCGGCTCAGGTCATAATCTCAGGGCTGTGACAGGGAGCCCCACAGTGGGCTCCACACTCAGCGTGGAGTCAGCTCGAGATTCTCTTTCTCCCTCTCCCTCTGCCCCACCCCTCCCCACTCTCTCTCTCTCTCTCTCTCAAAGAAAGAAAAAGAAAGGAAGGAAGGAAGGGAGGAAGGAAGTGCAGATTTGATTGCATAAGACACTTGGGAGCCAAGTCCAAGTGAAAGACGTGTGACTGAGGGTGTGTTACTGAAGGCACGTAGAGCAGATTCTTGAGGTGCTTCTCCTCCCTGGTTGTTGGCCCACCAGATTCAAGCCAGAGAAGAAGGCTGAGGCAATATGAAGACAGGCAGGACAAAGGACTATTTTACTCTGAGGTTGGGGATGAATGGGACAGTTAAACAGTATTTCACATTTCTTGCTAAAAAGGCGATGTCTGCATTTAGAGAAATGGACTCTAACAAGAGGCTACATATATTCTAAGTCATCTTCAACTCCTAGGAAAAACCTCAAAAGCAATCAACTTATTTTTAGCTATAAAAATAAGACAATCACACAGAAGTGAAAAACCAAAGAGAACAGAAGGGTCTAAAATGAAAATGACAACTTTGCTTTCCCATCTTCTGTTTCTTGACTTATTCCTCAGTAGTACTTTTGAACATTTCTTCCTCCTCGTCTCCCCCATCCCTGCTTTCTCGTTCCCCTTCCCCTTCCTCCTCCTCCTCTTCTTCTCCTCCAGTAGCTACTTCCTTAACTCCAAACATCAGGCTTACATTCCCAATTTCTCATGTATTAACTTTAAACTTTTTCTGTATGGTCTGCTACAAAGAATAATTTAGTTCTTCTGCCTCTCTCTCTCTCTCTTTCTCTCTCTCCCCCTGTCTATGTCTTTGTTTCTCTCATTGCCAGGGAGACAGGAAAAGTGGGGAAACAGATCACCAATAGTACTTGGACAATCACGATCTAGCCACTGGGGCTGGCACCTTGCTGCTCCCCACAAAAGCCGGGTTCTGATAGGAAGGAAGAAAGGTATAGTACGGACACCGGGGCAGCAAATACGTGTGCAACTAATATGTCTGTCCCAGACGCATACTTGATGTTTGCTCCCCTGACATCTATTTTCCCCTTGTTTCAATCTGCCACATTCACTCAGATTTCCCTTTGGAGAACAGTTCCATTCCTAGCTCTAAAAGTGGATGTCAACTGACTTAAGCCAATGCACTCAACTTTGGTTATATATTAGAATCACGCAGGGAGCATTTCCAAAAATACCAGTGCACGAGATCCATCTCCCAGGCTGATGAAATCAGAATCTTTTGAAGGGGTGCCAGGTTTAAATTCCCATAACTCACGTCAGTCAGCATATCCCCGTGGGCCGAGGATGGGCACTTGACCCAGCTCAGCTAAGGAAATGTGGCTAAAACTGTGAGGCTTTCGAGAGCGACCAGGAGAGATGCTCTCCCTTCCCCTGGACAATGCAGTGGGAGGGTAAAAAACCTAGAACTAACTAGAACTGCTCCCATCACCATGACTACTCTGAGAAGAGTCAGCCTAAGGAAGAGGTCAACTCTCAGAGGAGGACAAAGGTGAAAGAATCACAGAGAGAGAGAGAGCCTAAGGATATCCTGGCCTCAGGATCCTATCTCATCTGAAGTTAGTTCTACTTCTGGAACTCTCTGTTATCCAAGACAATTCCACTTAGGTTTAGACAACTGGAGCTCTTTCTCTGGTCCTTGCATTCCGAAAGATGCATGTTACAAAGTGTGCTCCCGGAGAACATAAACAAAAAGGAAACTATAACTACCATACGAGTATTAGTCTCATACTTTCCTACCTCTTGCTCCTGGGGGAAAACTTTCAGCATATAGACTTATTTGGCTGGGCGAGGTTATGGCTTACAGAGAAGGCGGTGTTAATGGCTTGATCTTTCTGTCCCTAAGTGACTCAGGCAATGACACGGATATAACAGCATTCTTTTTCTGGGTCCAGGGACTGCTATATGGTGCCTCCCCTGAATTCTGTCCATCAGAGCAGAGCTCACTCGGGCAAGACTCTTCTTATAACAAGGGAGAGGCTGTGTCTGATATCTCATTGGCTACTTTCTTCCAAAGATCTGATGGAGAAGGGTCCAGCTACCATTGACTTAACCATTCAACTCCCTTATTTACAAACACATGTAGAATCTTTCTGGCTGGATCTAATGATCAGTTCAAAGTTGACTTTTGATTCCTAATAACTTTGAGTCAAAACCTATCCAACATTTGAAACTCAAGCATTAGGATATCTTGGTTTTTGTCTTTCTTGGGTGGTCAAAACCCATTTTCAGAAGAAGCATATGCTCATACCCAGGGTTAAATCTGCTTCTTCATCTTCATTCCTTATCCCAAGATCAGACAAGCACCAACTGAACTTTAAGGAATGGTCCTTAATTTTGCATGAGTTAATATTACTTCCCTCATGCTCAGCGTGCCAGCTCAATTCTGTCAAGCCAGAAATCAAACCTGATTCTAAAGTCCACACACCCTTAATTTAAAAAAAGGAAACAGAAAAGAACAACTAGTTATTGTTGCTACCCCAACATAGCTTCCTTTTTCCTGCATATTTATTGTTTGCTTATTTAACTTAGGTAATACACTCATATGATCCACAGTCCAAAAATAAAAGGCCCCATCTCCCAGCCATCAGTGTACAAACAAGGAATGTTACCAACTTCTCCTGCACCCTTCCATTTTCCCCCATAAATGGTGACATACTATATCCTGCACTTTTCACTTAATATATTTTAACAACCATTCTGTATCATAATATAAAGTTCCAGATTCTTCTTTAACTTGACTTTCTTCCTACCTGGAGTAGACAGACACAAAATTATAATAAACCTATATTTGGGGGCACCTGGCTGGCTCAGTTGGTAGAGCATGTAACAATTGATCTCGGGGTCGTATGAGCCCCACATTAGGTATAGAGATGACTTAAAAATAAAATCCTTAAAGGGGTGCCTAGGCGGCTCAGTCAGTTAAGCATATGACTTCGGCTCAAGTCATGACCTCAGGGGTCCTGGGATTGAGCCCCTCGTCGGGCTTTGCTCTCTGTGGGGAGTCTGCTTGTCCTTCTCTCTCTCTCCCTCTGACCCTCCCCCGCTCATGCTCTCTCTCTCAAATAAATAAAATTTTTAAAATAAATAATCTTTTAAAAATGTATATATATTTGTTTTACAGAAAATCATCCCATCAAAATTACAATATTTTCCTAAATGTGCCTTAAAACTAAAAAATGCCTTAAGATGTTTTGCTTCCAGCACCTGGGGGGCTCAGATGGTTAAGCGTCTGCCTTCGGCTCAGGTTATGATCTCAGGGTCCTGGGATCGAGCCCCACGTAGGGCTCCCTGCTCAGTGGGGAGTCTGCTTCTCCCTCTCGCACTCCCCTCCACTCGTGCTCTCTTACTCTCTCTGTCTCTCAAATGAATAAATAAAATCTTAAAGAAAAAACCTTTTGTTTCCCCATCATTCTTTCTAGCACCACCATCAAAAATGATTAAGGATTCCCATGTGTCATGTACGACAGATTTCCCTTCGGGAATTTCCACTTCAACTCAACACTGACATGTCGGCTATAACAACATTGCCTTGTAAGAAAGTTAAACATCTACACCAGGAAATGGCCCAGTGAATGGGACCCCAATGCTTTTCCTTGAAAGTGATGGCTTCTTGGTAAAGTGAATCCTCTGAACATTGCTAACTGCTATCTCTTTCTTTCCATTTTTGCCAGTTTACATCATCTCATGCAACCTTCTGCTACCTTCTTCTTACGACGAAGAGAGAGTCTCTAAAGGATAGAAAAATCATATGGACTGCATCTCTAGTTTTCCTTCATTTTGTATAAGGTAAGAACTATCAGGTAAGTCAGAGAGAGACATGTAATATGGGGAGGCACATATCTGCTAACAGATTCTCTCATGTGTGCTTCTCACAGAGAAATTTAAGACGGATAATGCAGGCGAGGGTAGGTTTGCAACTACGGAAGGATCCTCAAAACTACTGATGTCAGTCTGGAGAAATGTTTTCAGTGTGGGGGCCTCGTCATCACTTTTATCATTGACTTTGTGGAATCAAAGACCACGGTGATAGGAGAGGTAGCTGATACATAGCAGGAGAGAACCAAGACTTGAAAATATGCAACAAATAAGGCCTATGAAATAAAACCTATACACTGAAATTTACTAGGAATACATGGAGGTATCGCCTACTATGAGGTTGAAACAGTGGACACAACCACAGCCCCTGACGCAGGGACCTACTTACGCAGCAGTTCAGATCAAAGACAGGTCTAGGGTTTAACTCAACTAAAAGCTCCAAATCCACCCAAAATGGGGCATTCGGTCTGCATTTCTCTAGTGCCAAGCACAGGGCTGGGCTTCCCAAAATAAACAGCACATGGAGCCTGCTCTAAAGCCGTGAAATGTAGCCCCAGAAACTAATGTATATTATACTGCCTTAATCACGAGCATCTCTGCAGTCTGCCCAGAACCCCTGGGGGAGCTGCCTAAAGGGGCATCTCGTCCAACAGTGGCACCACCAGGAGAGGGACCAAGACGAGATGAGATGCTTGGAAGCCAGGTCGAGCAGGCCTGGCTGACAGATCTGCAAACCACAGGGCATCGGGAGCACCATGAGGGCACCTTTCAAGCCTCAACAGCTGCCGCATGGAAGGAGTCCTCTTCTTTTCTCTCCTCTATATACACTCCAAATATAGGACTAAGACTACCAGGTAGAAAAGCCCCAAGAAGGAAGATCAGTGGAAGACGGACCTTTCTTTTTTTATTACTTTTTATTTTTTTTATTTTTATTTTTTAATTTTTTTAAAAGATTTTTTAAATTTATTTATTTGACACACAGAGAGACAGAGATCACAAGTAGGCAGAGAGGCAGGCAGAGAGAGAGGAGGAAGCAGGCTCCCTGCAGAGCAGAGAGCCCGATGCGGGCCTCGATCCCAGGACCCTGACCAGAGGCTTTAACCCACTGAGTCACCCAGATGCCCCAAAGACAGACCTTTCTTATCAAATGAAGTCTTTGTAAGATAATAAGCTCTTGAGACGCCTGAGTGGTTCAATGGGTTAAGCCTCTGCCTTCAGCTCAGGTCATGATCTCAGGGTCTGGGATCGAGCCCCGAATTCGGCTCCCTGCTCAGCGGAGAGCCTGCTTCCCCCCTCCCTCTGCCTGCCTCTCTGCCTACTTGTGATCTCTCTCTCTCTCTCCCTCTCTCTGTGTCAAATAAATAAATAAAATCTTTTAAAAAAAAAAAGATAATAAGCTCTTCATCACTGGACCTCAAAGGGATAATTTCTATAGGAAATATACCACCGTTGAGCCTCAAACAGCTTGGGAGTTAAGCATGCTGAGCTCCCGTGAAGTCAAAAATCCATGCATAACTTTTGATTCCCTCAAAACTGAACTACTGCGCATCTGGGTGGCTCAGTCAGTTAAGCATCTGCCTTTGGCTCAGGTCATGATCCCAGGGTCCTAGGACTGAGCCCCATGTCAGGCTCCCTGCTCAGCGGGGAGTCTGCTTCTCTCTCTCCTCCCTGCTCATGCTCTCTGTCACTATCTCTGTCTCTTTCTCTCAAATAAATAAATAAAATCTTAAAAAAAAACCAACCAAACTGAACTTCTAAAAACCTCCTGTTGACCGGAAGCCTTACCATTAACATACACAGTCAATTAACACGTAGTTTACATATTACATGCATTATAGTCTGTATTCTTATAATAAATCAAGCTAGAGAAAAGAAAATATTATTAAAATATAAGGAAAAGAAAGTAGGGCCAATGTGTTTATAATACTGTACTTTATAAAAAAAAATTCCTTGTGTGAGCGGACCAGTGCAGTTTAAACCCATGTTGTTCATGGGTCAACTGTATATAATTTCAAATTTCTAGAAATGTAATTTCTTTTTTTCTGAATATTTTATTTGTTAAGTAGGGGGAGCGGGAGAGGGAGAAGCAGGCTCCCCACTGAGCAGGGGAGTGCATCCCAGGAGCCCAGGATCATGACCTGAGCTGAAGGCAGAAGCTTAGCCAACTGACACACTCAGGCGTCCCCTAGAAATGTAATTTCTACGGGATCTTTCAATATAAAATATTCCTCCTATATCGACTGACAAAATCCAAAAGGATCTCAAGGCATTTATAAAAAAGGAGAGATACATAGAGAGATAGAGAGACAGAAATAATATGTGTAGAGCACTTACTTCTTCCCAAGCACCGCTCTAAGCCCTATCCATTTATGTACTCAGGTAATTCCTATAACGTGTGTTACCCCGGGAGATGGATATTATTACATCTCAAGAATGAGGAAACTGAGACAACTTGCCCCGGTGCACACTAGTAAGTGACCTGGGACTTCACATCCCAACGGTGTGACTGTGGGGTCAACGCACTGTGCCACTGTCCACACCGCCTTCTGAAACAGGAAGGGAAGGGATGGGTCGGCAGGTGTGAAGGCAGGAAAGGAAGTGGAGGAAGAGCACAGAAGAACAGCTGATCAGAGAAGAAACCAACCTGAAGCCGGAGCAGCTGTGCCTGAGGAGGAACCAAGAAAACATAGCTGAAGTCTCGGGAGAGAAATTTTCTAGAGACAAAGCATTCCCAGAATGCTACCAAACTAGCAACATCCTTCTCAAGGGCTGGCTTGCTGGGAAGTTGTGCTCCAGTCCTTCCTTTGGGGACTTCAGAGCGGCTGGAAAGGACCTCGACCCCTCCCACTTGCGCTGACCCTCTCTTCCCCACACTCCCTCCTGTCCACCTCCTCCCCACATCCTCTGTCAGGAGAGGGACACAGGCAAATCCATTCCCTCCGAGGCTCTCGGTGGTGGGTGGTGAGGGGTGGGCCCAACCTACAAAGGCCTGAGATTCTGAGGACCAAGGAGAAGAGGTCAATATTTTGGCCTGAACTGTGTTTGTCTGCAACAGCGAACCTTGAAACTCCCTCACAATTTTCTGAAACTATGCTTCAGGCTCCAAGACTGAATAAAAAAACCCCTGGGTTTCTTAGACTTGACCAGAGGTCCCTCCTCTGCTCCTCTCCCTCGCTGCCCCACCTCTCATTCTGAAAGGAACCCAAAAGCTCGACCTCATGAGCCACATTCAAGAAAAAGGATTTTGGAAGGAATCAGCTCATTCTTCTTGAAAGGACAGCTGGGTCGCTCGCTGACGCACCAGCCCTAGTGCCCTGCCCCTCCCCCCTGCTGCTGCCTCAAGCTCGGACCCCACTCTCCAGGCTGCCCTTCGCGGCCCAGGCTTCCCTGGGGCGCTTCCACCTGCTGTTGTCACTTCCTTGTCCCCCGCCCCCCCCAGTTCACCCGTCCCTGGCAGTCGGCCCCCTTCAGAGCTGTTACCCCCGGAGAGCGCCAAGTTGCCTTCCCCACCTTCTCAGCTCACTCGGGGGCCAGTCAGGGGCGGCTCGACGTGCCTTCCAAAGGCCTCCCCCTACCCGCCCCCTTCCAACGTGCCTCTCCGGGTTTCTCCCCTCAAACCCTTGGGCTGGGCTTCGTGGCGCTAAGGGAATGAAGCTGCAATTCCAAGCAGCCCGCCACGCGCCGACTCTCCAGGCTCCATCCCCCCCACCCCGCCCCTGCCACGCCTGTGGCCCTGCCACATGGGCCTCCGGTCTGTTCTCCAGCGCCTGGAACCTCCGTGCCGCTGACCGCTGACCACGTTCGCGCACCTCCTCGTTCCAGAGCATCTAAATCCTGTTCGCTCTTCAAGGCTGGGGCTCAAAGCCCACCACCTTCAGAGGCCCTCACCTTCCTTACCAGTTGCAAGTAACTGCTTTTTCTTTTGAAATTCCTCAGTCCTCTTAGGAGAACTGTTGTAGAGCTATTTACTGCACAGACAGTGGTATAAAGGTATTCGTAATGTCCCCTTCGCTACTAGATTGTAGGATCCTTGGTACAAGAACCTGGATTCATCCACATCTTACACAATCCTCTGTACATAGCAGTGCCCCCGCACTTCCCCGCCCCGTGCGTTTGCTGAATTAAAAAAAAAATATGGCAAATCACATAAAGGCTGCATTCTGCCAGTAACTCAGTGCCTCTTTTGATCTAGAAACCAGCACTAAATCTCATCAGAAAAAGTCACTTGGCTCTAATCCATGCCCTTTGTGGACAAAGCTGGTTTGTATAATCAAGATAGTCTGACTTCCGTATTTTGGGACAACGATGAATATGAGAAAGGTGAAATTAGACAAAATAATCCATTCCCCTCTGGCACTCTGTGCCTGATCAAGCATTTAACATTTCAGAAGTTCTTTTTGCGTTCGTCTCTTTAACCAGTAAGAGATGCTGAGGCCGGCCTGTGTGGCTGGGGCCGTCCCAGCACAAAATCCAGTGTGGTGGTTTCATAGAGCCCTTTCTAGAGACGTGTGTGAAGTGTGGCTCTGGCAGTTTCAATAACCCAGCTGAGATCTCACAGCTATTAGTAGGAGAACCTAAAATTTAAACGCAAGTCTGTCTGACTCCATAACCCACACTCCTGGTATCCTAAGCTGCCCCTCAAATGGGTCCAAATTTAGCCTACTCTGTTGTCCTTCCCTGTCACCAGCGTGGAAACTGGGACACACAGAGAGAAATGGAACATAACGTGCAGGGACATTCCAAAAGCAGATTCTGGCACGGCCACTCGGGTCCAGAACAGGGACAGCCCCCTCCTCTGCTCTCCAACTCCCCCACACTGACTCACTCCTCACTGCCCAGCAGCCGGAGGACAGACCAGGCGACCAGATGCCAGTGCAAGGGGCAGGCTGGGGAGAGCGGGCCAGGAAAGAAGGCCACCACCCATTACGCAGAGGGGCTTCCTTTCAACACAGCTGGTTCCGAACAGTGTCAAGGCCATCGACCCAGCAGGGGCATTTTCTTTCAGGGCTCTAAAAGCCTGTTTTCTCCATCGGCCAGACAGGGTGTGTAAGTGGGAAAGACAGGATTGTATTTCACTGTTCCTAGACAGCCATGCTGCTCATTAGCCCTCTGCCTCCCTCTCCCCCAAATGGCACAGGATCAAATGACAGAGCCGAGAGAAACTCGGTGTCCTAAAGGATAAACAGCAGGGAGATGGACCTTGGAGGAGGGGACAGTGAGGAGTGGTGGCCAGGGAGGTCCCAGGGACCTGAGATTTATGTCCTTGGGGGATCCCGGGCGCTGAGGGCCCTCCAGCTGCTCCCAACAGGGGTTGGTTTTATCGCTTCTGCCTGGACGGCTCGTCCATCTGGAGCATCTGTTGGTGGCTAGGGTCTATGGAAATGAGTCTTTTCCGAGGGGTAGGTCAGACTCCGATGCTGTTCTCTCTCTCCCGGTTTGATCAGACCCACCTCTTCAGTGACATAAGAACAAACGTCTGGGTTACAGATCTGCATCTGGGTCTCCTCCCTATGGACCTTCCAGAACTATCCACTTGCCTGTCTTCTGAATCCCAGGGAAAGCTGGGCCTAGTGGTGTTCACGATACCCTGGGTCTAAGACCAGCCTGAACACCGGGCCCTGAGGCCCCACCCCCAGATGCTCCAAGACTTAATAGATAGTAAAGTGAAACTTTTCGAAGCTCTGGCACTTTGGGCAGTTTGACTCTACATACGCCTCTGAGTCTCAAACCCATAATAGCACCCTGGAGTTATGGCCTGGAGTGCCTTGGAGAGGTACCTCCTTACCCTGATTGCTTTAATGCAGTCCCACTGCCCTTTGCAATGCTCATGTGTTCTGACCTAGAACTAAAGCTAGAATGTTGACCTGGAACAAATCAGATGTAAATGCCAAGCCAAGCCTTTCCAGTTCTCCTTGTTTATTTTCATTCCCCAGCTCTGCCAGGGTTCTGGACACGGACTGCTTTGCAGCCAGAGGCCCCTGACCTAATTCTTTATCTGGTTTTAACTAGATTAAGCCAAAGGAGAGCTCAGAGCTCCTGCTGCCAAAGTCTGCCAGCAAGGCCATGGAACGAACGGGGCTTCTGAGCGATGAGATTTCAAATCAGTTCTAATGTGGGGGGTTCCAGCCCACTCCCAGCTTCCCTTCGGGGAAGGGCCAGACTCAGGATGTGATTTGGGGAATGCTGCCAGTGGAAGAACAGGGGCTTGGAGGTTGCATGTGACGTTGTTATTCCTAACCAACCAGCTGGAACCAGCCCAAAGTCCTAGGACGATTCGTGGCTGTCCGCAAGAGCAAAGGATAATAAGACAACATTCCGTTCATGGAGAGCAAAGGGGAACTTCAGTTTCTGGCAAGGTAGAAATGACCGATTTATTCAGTGACTTTAAGCATGTACCAGCAAGGAAGGCTGTTGCTCCCAAGTAATGAGGCAAGTTTAGATTTAAGGATGGGTTGTTTGAATCCAGCATCTAGAAGACAACGTGCTAGACAAGGTGCTAGCTTCAGCACCCAGTGCTCACTCCCCAGTATTTAGCTGAAAACACTCTTGCTTCTGTGGGGCATTAGTCTGCATTCCAGGATCTCTGCCAGCTTTAAAGGAGAGGAGGGGGGCAGAAAGCAGGCAGGCAGAGCAAGGACAAGGTTAGGTGCGGTGAGGAAGGAGCCCCAGCAGAGCTGGCATTATCTGGGGATGGCTGGTATTCAAGGGAGCCAGGTAGAAACACAAGGGAGAGAAAGAAAGGGAAGAGAGAAATCAGAAGTTATAATTTGCTTTTTTAAACTAACAGTCCCCCCAAATCCCAACATTTCTCCCTTTTTCCCAAGCCAAACACTTCTTATTGGGCACCTGGGTGGCTCAGTGGGTTAAAGCCTCTGCCTTTGGCTCAGGTCATGATCTCAGGGTCCTGGGATCGAGGCCCGCATCGGGCTCCCTGCTCGGCAGGGAGTCTGTTTCCTCCTCTCTCTCTGCCTGCCTCTCTGCCCACTTGTAATCTGATCTCTCTGTGTGTGTCAAATAAACAAATAAAAAGTCTTTAAAAAAAAACAAAACCAAAACACTTCTTATTGCAGAGGTAACTTCTTTTCCTAAGTAGGGTCCATGCCCAGTATGGAGCCCGACACGGGTCTTGAATCATAACCCTGAGATCAAGACCTGAGCTGAGATCAAGAGTTGGATGCTTATCGACTGAGCCACCCAGGCACCCATGTAGTGGTAACTCTTTATAATTATTCTTCCTACATACCTTATCACCAGGGACTCTGCTAATAATTGTCCTTTCTGTATTTGAAAGCTGTCAGCTTGTTTATTTCTGCCTGGCACTGAATCTTGCCAGCCTTTTTCATCTTTGCCCCCCAGGAGGAAGGAGTTAAAGCAGCTGGCTTGTGACCCATTCATTCTTTCGTGTGTGTGTGTGTGTGTGTGTGTGTGTGTGTGTGTGTGTGAGTGTTTGGGAGAAGAGTAAGCCCCCCCCCAAGAAAAATAAAAGAAGGGGCACCTGGGTGGCTCAGTAGACATCTGACTCTTGGCTTCGGCTCAGGTCATGATCTCACAGTCATGGGATCAAGCCTCGCATCCAGCTCTGCTCTCAGTGAGGAGTCTGCTTCTCTCCCTCTGCCCCTTTCCACCCTCCTCAGTCTCTCTCAAATAAATAAATAAATAAATAAATAAATAAATAAATAAATGAAGGAACGAACGAACGAATGAAGGAATGAATGAAGGAACAAACGAACGAAGGAGGAAAGGAAAGGGAAGGGAAGGGAAGGAAAAAAGACAAGACAAGACAAAACTGGTGACGCTGGCAGGTGACCCAATCTAATTTCCTTATTAGCCGAATCTCCTGGTAACTAGAGGTATGATATCTCCCAGGAGGAAGAAACCTTGTCTACAGAACACCCTTAGCACAATATCTGTGGACAAAGCATTCCTTAGACTCAAGAGACCCAACATCTTTGGGGTATGGCTTCCTGGAGAATGTCACATACCCTACAAAATAATGAAGGGGTATCAAATGGAGCCCTTTCACAATTCGAATGCTTTCCACGATGTGAGGTAACCTGGTGAACATCATTCAGACTCAGCTAGTATTCTGAGTCAGAGGTGTATACCTGTGGAGGAACAGCGTCCTAGGGCGACATTCTCAAGGTCCCAGACCTCGCCCTACTTCAGCTGAGCCTCTCAACTGCCTGTGTCAAAGCTTGATGCCAGCTGGGTAAGATCTGTGATCCACGTGACTCTGATCTGATGATCTGTGTTTGGCTCACTCCATCCTGCCCCCATCACTTGACTCCTACGTGCTCATTTCTCCATATTTCCTCTGTCCACTCTAGGCCTTCTCCAAGTTATTGCAATCCTTTTTAAGACACAGAGCTTTTTAAGACCAACCATTGCCCTGGCCGCACCATGCACATCTCCAGTATATTACAACCCTGTGAACACAACATTCATATTGACCTTGGACAAGAGACAGAAGATGTTTGCTGCCTGGGTCACCTGTCAATGACAACACAGTTCCATTAACAGCTAGGAGTTAGTATTGAAATCCAAGCCTTATAAAACTTTTTTCCTTACAATTCCAGTATCTCATTCACTGCCCACCTCTTACTCCCCTCCAACCTTCAAGAGCCTCCAGGGGACGCTGGCTCCCCCACTCAAGTGTTTGGGGGTTACTCTGACCAAGCCTCGAGCATGACGTAATGCCACAGCCTCGAGGCAAAATAATCACTTAGGTAGAAGAAGTCCCATAATTGCCTGGATACTCATGGGTTAACACTTCTGTTTATAATTATCCCTTTACTGGTAACTATTATAGATAGTTATGGGATGACCCCTGCCAAGCCAGTTAGGAGGCTGCCTCATGAATCCTGAATTCGGCAGCCATTTCCAGTTTCAAGACCTTTGCCTGGGCGGCATCTGCTTGCTTCTGATCATCAACATGGCAGGCTTTTATTAACTCAAACAAAGCCCCTACCCCCCAACTCCTGTGCACTGCAAATCCCAGAATGGGAGGGGAAAACCGTGGTGTGAGCACGAACCCACTGCACATTCAACACGTTTGGAAATTACAGTGTATTTTTAAAAATTTTGACTAATCTCATGTAACAGATAACCATGTAGTCGTTTCAAAAAAAATCATCAGTAAATGAGAAATGTTTTACACCCAAAAAATGAAAAGGCCAGAAGAGCCCCCCCGGTTTCTAAAGAGGATCTCTTCTTCCAAAGGATCACAAAGTGAGGCAAGGGTGGGGGAGTCACAGAACGCCTTCTCCAAAGGAGCTGGTTATATGTCCTTTGGGTAGGAAAAATCCACACAATCATTCCAGCAAAGACTGACTGATGAGCAGCAAATCAAAGGTCAGGCGTGAATGGCCTCAAGACAGGTAGTAAATGTTTAAGGGTTTACAAGACATAAGGTTTCTGCTACAACTACTCAGCTTTGTGACTGATGCACTACAGCAGCCAAAGATAACATGCAAACAAATGTGCATGTTTGAGTTCCAATAAAACTGGATTTGGAAAAAACCAAACAAACAAACCTGGATTTGGCCTGTGAGCCACAGGGTTTTGGAATGTGGAAGAAAAGGTGGCATGGCGGAATGAAATCTACCTGTTCTACTCTGGGAACTGTCCAGGCCCCATTCCAAGCACAGCGCACATACCTCGCTCAAAGGACATGAGTGAAGTCTAGCTCCTTACAATGCAGGTGCCCAGGGGTGCAACACTTAATGTTTCCTGGGTTAAAAGCCACATCACTGCCTTTAAATATGAGGACTTTGAGATCCTGTCCTCCATACCTCTCTCCATCAGATGAAAAAACAAAACAAAACAAAACAAAACCCAGCACAGAGAGGTTGAGTGGCCTGCCAAATGTCACACAGCAAATCACCACTATAGTCAGGAGCCAGTAGTAGCATTGAGCCTGAACCCCAGGAACCCTTTCCATAGCACCACACTCCCCCTCGTGCTCTACGAAATAAGCACCTGCTTTCCTTTCTAAAACCTTTCCTTTTTAACACCCAGCCAGCGCTCCAAGTGACAAAGTGAAGAAGATGAGCTCACAAGCATGGCAGGAGAGTCTTTTTTCCAAATGGTATCTCACATAGAACCCCAGTATGAAACATATGTGAAAGTAAGGATACCTCTCTCCCTCCACCTGGTTGCCCTCAAAGCTCCTGAGGTACCCTTGATTTATAATCAAGGAAACCAACTAAAGACCAAGTAAAGAGGAAAAGACCTTTGGACAAGAACATAGAGGAACCGTGGAGTGAGTGTCCTGACGGGCAGTTTAGATGTGATTTTACTTATCACCTGCTATCCT
Source organism: Ailurus styani (assembly GCA_002007465.1). Lineage (NCBI taxonomy): Eukaryota > Metazoa > Chordata > Mammalia > Carnivora > Ailuridae > Ailurus > Ailurus styani. Next base: position 1,522,522 of record LNAC01000275.1, read on the forward strand.
CTCCATGCCTCTAGTTTCCAGCACTCTCTCCTCTCCTTTTCAGTCCTGCCCTGATGCCCAAGCCCAAGCGTGGCTGTGCGCCTCCCTCCCAACCTCCCCCTCCATATCCTGCAGTCTTAATCCTGGAGCCCATTCCTTTGAAAAGATCATTTGTGCTGACCATTAATGATATTAATGATGTGTAAACTAACTTTTGCTAAGATATACATAATTATCAGAGACTTCTGATAAGAATTAATATATTATTGCTCCCAGATATCAGATTTGAGTTTTAAAGGGGATTTTTAGTGGTTTTCAACAATGTTTTTGAAATTATGTTGAGTGACTCTTTCAAAGATAAAGGGGTAGGAGCCTGTCAGAAATGGAAAATCTTCCACCAGAGATGTCTTAATTATGTCAGTTTCCTGGTAGATTTCATTGGGGGTGGTGAGGGGAGAAGAGTTCCAACTTTATTTTAAAAAGAAGTTGAAAACCCACAAATGCCAAAGCATCGGCCCAAGGTCAAGGTCTCGGTCATAATGCCAACACAGAAGCTATTCTAACAGTAATCAAGAATTGTGAGGCGTCTGAGATTTGAATACCTTACAAGGTAACAAGCTCTCCTGCTACAGTTTCACGAGTGGCATGAAATATGGCAAAAAGCACGAGAGTCCTGGGAAGAGACAAAGGACCCAGCAATGGCGGTTCAGTACGTTTCCCCGCGGTGCTCTAAGCTCCGATTCCAAAGCAGTAATGGGAAGGGCGGGGTCAGATGATCCGCGCATGTGCAGTAGGCTACAGTACGCATTACGGATGGGAAAGGTACCCCGAACCCAGGGAACCTGAATCTTTTATAATGAACACCAGGCCTGCCTGCCCTTTGCTCTGGAGAGAGAATTACCCACACCTCCCGGGGCTGCTCACTATGTAAACACCCTTGAAAAGCCAGTCCAGGACAACAGGCAGGAGGGCAGTGCCTCGGCTCACGGCATGCACAGAGATGGAGAGATCCATGGAGGGGGCCCCGGGGGGCTCAGTCAGTTAAGCCTCTAGGGCTCAGGTCATAATCCCAGGGTGGAGTCCCACTCCCGGCTCAGCAGGAAGTCTGCTCATCCCTCTCCCTCTCCTCCTGCCCCTCCCCCTGCTCCTGCTCTCTCTGTCTCTCTCTCTCACATAAATAAAAATGTTAAAAAAAAAAAAAAAAAGAGAGAGAGAGATTCATGGAGAATTCTCTCACAACAGTTAAGGCCAGGCCTGCTCAGGACTCCCAAGGAATATGAGCTTCCCAGAATGGGAATAACAGGGGTGAGAGGGAAGGAACAAATCGTGCACAGGAACACATAGGCATGTTTTACTTGTTTAGGTAGGAAGTGCTCCTCATTCCTCTTAGAACAAAATTCAAAATCCACCCCCCACCCCCTGCCCCATGGCCCAGCGTGCATTCCTGCTCTGGTCCTTGCTGGCTTCCCAGCGCCACAACGCAGAGCCGCTTCCTTGCTTCCCCCTGCTGCGGCCGCCCAGGCCTCACTGTCCCCGGCATGCACCACACTCCCCGCTGCCTGGAGCCTTCACAACCCCGCCATGCCCTCCAGCCCCTCCACCTGGCACGTCCTCCACAAAGCTCACTCCCTCACCTCCTTCCCTCCTCCACTCCCTAGCCCGGAGTCGCTTTCTGTCCCTTTCGTCTTATTTTTCTTCAAAGTGCTCGTCACAATCTACTTTGCACCTATCTGTCATCCGTCTTCCTTCTGCCCCTGAGAGCAGGCCCTTTGTTTACGGCTGTGCCCACAGGGTCTACATCTGTCCATCAAAAGAAACAACGATTCATAATCCTATCAGTGGGCTGAATTGCACACGCCCCCAAATTCCCTGCCTTGGAGTCCGAACCCCCAGCACCTCAGACTGTGGACCCTATTTGAAGATGGTGCCTTTAGAGGGGTAACCAAGTTAAAAATGAAGTTATTAGGGTGGGCCCTAGTCCAATATGACTGCTGTCCTTACAAGAAGGGACATTTGCCATGATTTTGAAAAACAACAACGTCCACTGCTCTCCACTCTTGGAGGCAGGAATTCTGTAGAAAATCATCCTTCTGAAACAGGTCATTCAGTTTCTATGTGCCCAAAGGTGCTTTCTATTAAATGTCACTTTAAAACGGGTAAATAGATTGAGGCGCCTGGGTGGCTCAGCCTTCGGCTCAGGTCATGATCCCGGGTGGTGGGATTGAATCCTGCATTGGGCTCCCTGCTGAGCGGGGAGCTGCTTCTCCCTCTCCCTCTCCCTCTGCCGGTCTCTTTCTCTGTCTCTCAAATAAATAAATAAAATCTTTAAAAAATAAATAAAACAGGTCAAAGATAAATACTATGTTGTGGATTATAATGTTAAGGTGAAGACTAAGGTGTCCGGAAAAAGCTCCGTTTTTGAACACTTGGCAATCAAAGGACTGGATACATCTGGGCCTGAGCCAGTTCCTCTCGGGGACCAGAGCCCAGCTTGTGTCAGCTGAGATATTTATATAATGACAAGCACAGCCGGCCGGGAGACTGCTCTGAGCAAGCCAAAGGAATGAAACGTGGATGAAACCTGCAGAGGTCTCTGCTTGCTTCCCTTCCTGGTTATTTCGCACAGCCCCGCTCTAGGTGTTCAGTGGCTGCAGAGTCAGAGGGGATCGGAAGCAGGAGAAAGAAGAGAAGAAAAAACCTTTCAAAACTAGGGCGCAGGAACAGGTGGAGTGAGTGGGATAAAGGACAGTCAGTGTTTCAACATCAGCCCAGGATCTGCCAGTGGGACAGGAGATCTTTTCTCAAATGCCCCTGCCTTACCTAACACCAGTCAGATGGCAAAGATGCTGGGGGACCCCAGTTAGTTACCCGGTTTCTTGTGCAACTCAGAGCTGTGCTCCATGGTGTTTGCCGGCTCACACCAGTGTTCACCCCATACAAGTCAGCCCCTGTACCCCACAAAATCCTCTGGGACAAGAAGCCATCTGGCTCCTCTGGTAACTTGGCCTCCATCCTACATCCCAAGCTTTGGCAGCTTTTCCAAGGTGGCGAGGCTGCTCCAACCCCAATTCAGGAAAGATCATAAAGCACAGTGACAATGTGCATGGAAGGTCTGGAAGCCCCACAAATAGCACTTAGCTGAGCTGACCTCTCTGCTCAGAAAACCTCTCTTCTCCCTCATTTTTACCAATTGTGATGAATTTGGGTTCCCAAGTCCCCCTTTCAAATCGTTCACACACTTCACTTGAATTCCTCTCGTTTTCTCCTAATACCTGCTTCACTTCTGGCTGAGCAGAGCCTACACAGAATAAATGGATGTTTAATTGAGTAGAAAGAAGGGAGAAAAAAATGTTAGGAATGGGATACTCAGCAGGGGAGAGCCAGGCCTGGACAGAAGCCAAAGGGGGGGGGCACAGCCAGAGGATGACATGAGGTGAAACCTGGAGGGGCCTCCAGAAGTGAAGTGAAGAGGGGCCCAGAGTGCAGGGAAGAGTTTGGCAGGTGGAGGCCATCCCTTCTGCTGGTCACAGATACCCCCAAACTCATCCCAACACATTACCCATCCCCTCCAAACTTCAGCCTGGAGAGACATGCTATGGTGACTTCCCATCAGAAAAAATGCTGAAACTTGGTAACTTTTGCCAGATAACAGCATACATAGTGTAAGAGGACAGAGGGCATCTTAGAATTAATTTTGCACATTGCCACGCTTGGGTGGAAAGAACCATGCTTGAGCAGTCCTTGGTCTGAAGGTCTCTCTTCTTATAAGCTGTTGCCGTTTCTACTTTGTCAGTGACACCCTGGGAAAGAGCCCAGGGCTCATGGATGAAAGGTCCTGGCCGTGAAGTGTGGCCTATGTTTAGTAATTCATCTGCAGTGGACTTTTACTGCCGCCATTTGTACTTGGTTTCAAAATCTTCTGGTAAATTCACCAACGCTGACACCAAAAAGAGAGAGAGAGAGAGAGAGAGAGAGGGAGAAAAGGGAATGAAAAAGAAAAAAAAAAGAAAAAAAAGGAAAGGAAAGGAAAGGAAAGAAAAAAAAAGAAAGAAAATCAGCAAATCAGCTCAAACAGACTGGAGTGCATTCAGCTCTACAGCTGAACAAAAATATTCTTGTGCTTTGCAAAGACTTACTCCTGCTACACTGCTCCTCATCACTTGCTCAACATCCGGGCCTGGTTAATCAGCAAGAGCACCTGATCTTCTGGTTCTTGGTTGAAAGACTTGATTCCACAGCTGGGACTGGCAGCCTGTGGCCCCAAAGCACATTTCCCACATGCTTGTGGGCTCCGACCGCGAAACATTATTTACAGAGGAAGGAACGAGGTTAATTTTAACTCCAGTCTATTGAAATATGCTCCAAGTTCTTTAATTTAACGATGACAACAACGTGGTGTAAGAGCTTGGGCCCGGCTCTACCTCAACTGATTTGTCATGAAACATGACAAACAGTTCAAGAGGGCGTAACCCATTTGCGAGCCCGAGCCACGTGGCCTGCTTCTCCTATTGCAAAACCATCCGATGGCACAGCTCACTCCCGTGCTGGAAACGGCCTGATCGGGTGTAACCAGGTAGCCAGGGCTGAGGCACCCCGATGGAAGGGCAGTTTTATATGAAGGGTCCTTCTAGAATACTCTGGGGATTTTAAGTCTGAGAAGCAGCAGCTCCGGCCCCCACCAGAACTCCATCTTCCCTATGAGTTCAATCAAAACCAGAAAGCCAGCCAAGTGGCTCTTAAGGAAAGCTCTTCAGAAGTCTAGCCAAGACTCCGGAGCCGAGCACACTCCCGAACGCAGGGTCCCGGCATGCCCCCAGCCCGGATCCGCACAGGCACGCAGCAATTAAGGACCATTTTTGGTTACTCGGAGATGAGCAAACCCAACCAAAGAAAGGGTGGGGGCAGGGGTGGTTGAGGGGGATAAAGGGGATGAAGCCAAAAACAAAGCCATGTTAATTACCAATTGCAGCAGGCAGGTGGAGAGGAAGGGAGCTCCAGAGAAGGAGCCTGATTGAGCAGAAGGATCTGACAGTGTTGAAAAGATAAATACGGACTGATGGCTCCCCCCACGGTCTGCTCCAGTCCATTCTGGAAGGATTCCTCAGAGTTTGCTCCAGCTCCTCCGAAATTAACTCCCATTCTCTGCCCCCCCTTCCCCTTCCTCCAGCACACCCTCCCTACAGCAAACCAGAGTGGTTTAGAAAGACCCCCAGAAACCGCTACCATAAAGTGTGTTGTGAAATAATGATTTGACATGAAGTACGCATCAGCGAAGTGATACAGGCATATGATCTAAAATTGTGGTCAAACAGCACTGAGACCATGAACTTAAAGAAGACAAAGGTCTTTCCCTGCACGCACATCTGCTCCCCAGAAGTCACCATGACTAACAAGCTGATAGGTAACCTTCCAGAAACTCTACTACGATAATTAGCATTAGCGTTTCTACAAGCGGGATGACAGGATACCTACCCCCTTAGCAACAGATCATAATTCCCTTTCAAAGTCAGTACCTATAAACCCTACTTCGTGATTTTATAACTCATACACTCATTGGATTATTTTATTTCCAGGTTTTTTACTTTTCAAAACAACACGGTGGAGCACACGTATCTTTGTTTAACGGCGTGAGAATATCTGTAGAATGGACTGTTACAGCAAAGCTGCCAAGGGCATTGATTTAATTCGGATTCGATATTGAGGCTACTCCACCTTAAAAAGAATTGCAAACTGATGAATGGAGCCAGAATGAGAAATGAGGAAGCAAAGGCACTGTTCTGATCACAAGGGATTCCATTCTGGGGCAACCACTTCCCATGGGCTCGCCTGGGTCTCGGCCAAGAGAAAAATGCAGGTCTTTCCTGAATGCTGCCACAGTCTGCTTGGGCAGAGATTCCTCCAAACTCAATAGCCTCATTGGTCTCTGTGCCCTAAGGGCAGCTTTAGATATTAAATAATAAAGCAAAAAAATGAGTTAGACTTCAATCGCAGAAGTGTAGCTACCGATGGGCAGTAGAAACGATACCATGATGTGACTGAGAAAATAGTCAAGAGGTCTCATGGCGGAAGATGGGATGGTAGGACCCGTTGGGCCTTGGTAGTGCCTTAAGCTCTATTTGCAATCATCTGTGTGTTTCATTTGGACAACAGCGTCTGGAGATATTACACTATTCTAGATTTCTCTTAATTCTACGTTCTGCTGTCTGCCCTCCCAAGTCCGTGCCTGAGTCCAGTGCCTGAGACGACTGTTCTCCTGGGGGTGGTATTCAGAAATATCTATCTACTACCACCAAGGGGCAAGATGTCCTAACCAAATAACATGAATAGCTTGATACTGGAGGTGAAAGTACCAGGTTACCGTGATCACATCTGGAGGACAAGAGTAGTTAGCATAGTATATGTAACGTACTTAGAGCAGTACCTGGCACACAGTAAGTGCTCTATAAATGTCCCTTGCCATCGTTCTCATGATCAGATTCCTTTCTACCAAGCTACCTTCTAGTCTGATCTCTGATTTCCCTTACGGATTTTATTATAGGGCAGAGACTGCCAGGACCACTCAAGTGTACGGCCCCCTAAACGGTTATATGCATTTGGGTTTATACAACAGTCTCTTGTGAATTTGATTACTGTTAGTAAAACCCCCTGGGATGGGTAATTTTATATGTCAACTTGCCTGGGCCATAGTATCTAGATAGTTGGTCAAACATTATTCTGGATGTTTCTATGAAGGTATTTTGGGCATGAGATTAATATTTTAATTGGCATACGCTCAGTAAAGCAGATTACCCTCCATAATATGGATGGACCCTAACCAATCACTTGAAGGTTTTAATAGAACAAAGAGTAATCTCCATGCAAGAAGGGAATTCTGCCAGCAGACTACCTTTGAACTTAAACTGCAACTCTTCCCTGAGTCTCCAGCCTGCCAGCCTCCCTTATCAGATTTTGGATTTACCAAGCCTTCACAACTGTGAGCCAGTTCCTTAAAATATATCTCTCTCAATAGTTAGATAGGTAAAGAGACAAGACAGTTTCTGCTGTTTCTTTCTCCAAAGAACTCTGGCTATGTTCATATAGTTCTAGATGCCCTGAAAAATTCAAGTTCAAAGACCTTGCAGAGCTGATCACCAGATCTTGGGCAGAAGTGACACCACCCATGGTACTGCAATCCTGTGAGCTTTGCATGAACAACCAACCAGCCTCCCTCACATACACACCCATCACACTCGCCTCAGAATAGTTGTGAACCTAGAAGTGGGTCCTTTTTATGGTGAAAATAGAAACTAACCTAATGGAAGTATCAACCAGTCAGTTCTCATGCTGAGTTGAGAGGTGAAGGAGCTAGGAAGAAAATAATTTTCCTACATTGTTTGACACCAAATTAATATCAAGACTTAAAAATATTAGGCTGGAGCGTCCAGGTGGCTCAGTCAGTTAAGCATCTGACTCTTGATTTCAGCTCAGGTCATGATCTCAGGGTCGTAAGATCGATCCCCGCGTCGGGCTCCCCACTCAGCAGGGATCTGCTTGAGATTCTCTCTCTCCCTCTGTCCCTCCAAACCTCCTGCTCATGCATGCATGCACTACGCTCATTCTCTAAAAAAGAAATAAATAAAATAAAATTAGGCTTTCAGGCATATAAATAACTGACAACACTATAATTCCAAATCAAACCTGCTTGCTTCAACACGAGACACATCATTTCTAACAAAATTAACCAATAAATTGACACATCAGGCAGAATTTGAGCTTTTGTTGAAACAAATCTTGTATATGAGAATAGCCTTGACTTTGAAAAAAACAATCATACCTTGGAGTTTCCTTAAGAGTGAAATAGGTTGGACAGTGTATGTTCTACAAAGTTCTATGGCTATCAGTTTATTTGAACACCCGTTTATACCTGTTTACATTTAAATAAAGGACAGGGGCCCCTGGGGGGCTCAGCAAGAGCATCTGACTCTTGCTTTCGGCTCAGGTCATGGTCTCACGTGATGAGATCGGCCAGCATAGGGCTGCGGGCTCAGGGGGGAGTCTGCTTCTCCCTCTTCCTCTGCCTCTTCCTTGCTGGTGTGTGGTTACATGTGTGCGGGAGCCTGAGTTCTCTCTCTCTCAAATAAATAAATAAATAAATCTTTAAAAAAAACAGTAAATAAGTAAAATAAAATAAAGGACAAAGAAAATCATTCGGCTGTCTGCTCTAAATCCTCAGAACCTGATGGCTTTCCTTCTCCACTCTGTAGTCCAGGGTACAGAACGCTGAGTCAGAAACCCATTTCTAATTGGACACGATCACGGAAAATCGCTGAAGCTCTTCGGTTCTCTCTTTTTAATAAATAGTTTGTCTACATCAAAAGACTGTGGTGAGAGCCAGGTAATGCACGCAGGAGGCATCCTGACCGGATGACAGGCAGGCATCTCTGATGATCTCATGGGTTCTAGCGAAAACCAGTCGACACTCAGTCAAATCTTGTACGACTCCACTAATACGAGGTACCTAAAGTAGTCAAATTCATAGAGACAGAAAGCAGAATGGTGGTTACCAGGGGCAGGGATGAGGGTATGGGTATGGGTAGGGAGTTTAGGGTGGGAAGGTAAAAAAAAAAGTCCAGAAGATGCGTGGTGGTGATGGTGGCTCATCAATGTGAATTACTTGTACCACTGAACTAACACGTAAAAATGGTTAAAATGGGGGCGCTTGGTTAAGGGTCTGCCTTCAGCTCAGGTCATGATCCCAGGGTCCTGGGATCGAGACCCACATTACGCTCCCTGCTCAGAGGGAAGCCTGCTTCTCCCTCTCCCACTCCTCCTGCTTGTGTTCCTGGTCTCGCTGTCTCTCTCTCTCTCTCTCTCTCTGTCAAATAAATAAATAAATAATCTTTTAAAAATGGGGGGTGCAGGTGGCACAGTCGGTTGAGCCTCTGACTCTTGGTTTCAGCTCAGGTCACGATCTCAGAGTCATGGGATTGAGCCCTGCATCGGCTCCATGTTCAGTGGAGAGTCTGCCTCAGAATCTCTTTCCCCCTCTCCTCTGCCCCTCTCTCTGTGCTCTCTTTCTCTCTCTTAAATAACTAAATCTTTCTAAAAATGGTTAAAAGGGTACATTTTATGTTATATATATTTTACAATAAAAAGAAAAAAGGTGATCCTATGTCCCAGCTTGTCTAGGACAACCCCAATTTCTATCTTTGGCCTGGCATACTTGATATTAGTGCCCCCTTTCCCTCTTAATTAAGCCCTGTGACTTGGTCCCAAACTGGACCATAACTAGTATGACAACCTTAAGGTTAAATAATTATTTAGTGTTATCTAGCTAAAACATGGGAAGAGTGTAACTTTTATCCCTAAATCTAATTCCAAAGCCCATGCTTTCTACCACTTTACACCCTACCATATATCTAATGATTTCCTGTCTACATCAAGTTTTCTAATATTTATCGTTTTAATTCTGCTGCCTTAAATACAGCTTGATGTGCTATCTACCTCGTAAGAAACATCATCTTAATGCTGCTCTCCAGAAATGCTTACGTGTGTGTGTGTGTGTGTGTGTGTGTGTGTATTTTTTAAAGGATGGATGGGCAAAGAACAGAAAGGAACATCAAGGACAGTATGTCTTCTGGTGTGGTCCAATGGGTCTGCAAACCAGGAATGGTGCCTGGGGTGTTAAAAAGTCCCAAAGCAACAGTATCTGTAGGATGCTACATCTGGTGGCCAACACAGATATTGATGCTAAACAAACACCAAAGTCACCCTGTGATTCAGCTGGTACAGGGTGTGTGATGTCAACAAATACACAGACAGGAGTGGCTACTGGAGGCAGGAAGTCACCATCCATTTGGTAAGTCTATATTTGACCTGAAGGATTCCACTGAGGCTTTTTCTAAGCTCACTAGAGAGAAGGGAGCAGTGTTTCCACACTGAGCTGGGATCCCAAATTCCCACACATTCCCTCCAGCACCTTGTACAGATGACTCAAAGTCCCTAATCTTAAGGGTCCAAAATCCTCCTTCCTGGGGTTGCTGTGAGGATTCAGTCTTTGTCTGGAAAAGTGTGCTGCTTAGCACAAAGTATGACTACTTCATGTTATTGCCTAGAAAACAGAGGGTAAGACCACTTGATACTCAGATCCTAGTAAGAATTTTTGTTCTCTCCACCGTGAACCCAAATATTCACTAGCAAAATAAGATCAAGTCCTTCCACAGTCCGCATGCTCCGGGCTCCCAAACACAAAGGCCTTCGGGGGAACCCAGAGTTAGCTAGAGAATTGCTTTCATTTTCTACTATTTTGCTCTCTGGGCTTGGCCTAAATCTTGCAGTCCCATCTAGCCAATGTTCAGCACTCACAGAGAAGCCCCTGGCTGGCCCTGCCCGAGCACGTCTCGGCCCACATGTGGAGACGCGCGGAGACCGTCATGCAGGGCCCTGTGGCCTATCGCGGGTTCCACGTGCATCAGGGGGATGTGGCTGGTCCCCAACCCGCCCTCTCACTTCCTCATGTCCTCCCACCAGATACTCCACTCGGCTCCTGTGTTCTCTTCCCTTTCAGGACCAGGGCTATGCCAGGCTAAGTGCGTAATCCAGACACTGCCACCAGCCCCTGCGAAGATCTATGGCTCCTTTAGGTATTTTATACGAACTGTTTGCAATGCCTGGCAACACTCTCCCAGCAGAATCCCGACACAAGGGAACAGCCAACGAATTATAAACCAGGAACATCTCATGCTTTCGCATCTACGGTTTTAAAAAATAATACCATTTCGCAGCTCCCCAGAATTCGGCGGAGGGTGGTTTCGATGGGATTGTTCCAGCCACGCAAACATCTGATGTTCACATAGATCCTGCTGATGCAGAAATACTGCCTTGTTCAGTGATGGGGAGGCAGGAATGGGCCATGAGAACTACAGACATTTCTGAGCATGTAATGAGTTAAGAAAAATAGGCATAGAATTTCTATCACTGATCTCACCAAATAAACGTTACCAGTTTTGAACCAAAAAAGTGCTTAAAAGCATTTAGAAGGGGCGCCTGGCCTGGGTGGCTCAGCGGGTTAAAGCCTCTGCCTTTGGCTCAGGTCATGATCTCAGGGTCCTGGGATTGAGCTCCGCATCGGGCTCCCCGCTCAGCGGGAGCCCGCTTCCTCCTTTCTCTGCCTGCCTCTCTGCCTACTTGTAATCTCTCTCTCTCTCTCTGTCAAATAATTAAATAAAATCTTTTTTAAAAAAGCATTTAGAAGAATGATGTGACTTTTAGCATTTATTTTCTTAAACAAATATGTAAAAAGTCTTTTTTAGCAGAGTAAAAATGTTGACCGCTACTGAACCATCAGAAAGGAGATCAAATCACACAAGTCAGGGAACATTGAACAAAGCAGAGAAGGGATGGAAGGGCACAAGATAAAAAAGAAAGAAGCCTAGGACAGGAGGCTTGACCGGCTGCAATGCCCATGAAAAAGCATCACCCAGAAAGGTGTGCTATGGTACAACCAAGAACACTTCCTAAAACGCGGTCATGCTCCTCAACCTCAAACACAGCTCTTGTCCCTGGCATCAACACGTCACAGAAATAGGCTGTGGGCAGACTTGGCTCACCCATGCTGAAATCTACATCAAATTGCAGACAATACCTATTCCTTCTGCACGATTTCAAACATGGAGCTCATGATATGTGATGTCTCTGGATTCGTGAAGCCAAGATTCAAATCTTGGCTGCACATTTTCAGCCGTGTGGTCTCGGACAAGTTGCTTTCGAAAGAAGTAACAATGGTGCCTATCTCACTGTGTTGTTGTGAAGAGGACATAGTTAACATGCTTGAACAGTGCCGGGCGCTGTTTTCATTATTATTGATATCTTGGAGGACAAGATCACTCAGTATGATTAAAATTAGGTATCCAAATAAATAACTAAGAGGCATTGATATCTCATAAACCACTGTAAGCTCCCTAGAACAGAGTGGTTCATGTGAAGAACAATTCATTTAATGGGAATGAACAGAACGATCCTGATTCAGGGGCAGGATTTCGAGGTTGTTCACTATTTCTCAAACGTAAAGTATTTTACGGCGTCATTCGAAGACAAGAGCAGTAGGTTTTCTACTGCTTTGAGGTCTGCAGATGCATTATTTCTTCTGATGAAAGTCTGTTTTCAATTAGCTTTTGAAGCTTTTGCAAATGAAAGTGCATTCTATTCGATTTCAACAATGTCACATTTTACATCTTCTGTCACTGCAAGTAACTTTAAGTTCGGGCTTACTTCATTATTTGCTCTGCATACACAGCTTTTCTGATTTTTTTTTTTTCATTTTGGGGAAATAGTGCAAATTTAGCCTTAACTATTTGCAGTGTTTCCTACTACTAGAGGAATGGAGGTAGTACACACACTGTTTTGAAATTATTTTTCATTTTTCAGGGAATTCCTAATATGGACATTCCCAGCATGCTACTGCTACTCAAGGAAAACCCTAATGCCCAATTTTCCTTGATACCTTGATTGAGCTTCTAAACTGTATCATACAAGAATATCTTGGGTTCCTTGTAGCTCAATAGGTAGAATTTGTTTTTCCTTTCAAAACTAAAATCCTCTGTTTCGTTAACATTTGTTTCAGTTTCATCCTTTGTGAAAAATAAAATAAGTAACGGTAATAAACAAGGAATTCCTTCAAACTTAAAACACAACCCTACCGGCTTCCCAACTCCACCTTCTTCATCCACGGTGGGCTTATTTTTCACTCATACCAGACAACATAACAATAATAATATGTAGTAGTCATCCTTATTGTAAGGATACATTCCCTGTATATTTGCAGTCCATAAACATATTTTGTCTAGCTGACACATTATTTAATGTGAGTTATCATTTAAAAATCTGGGACACCTGGGTGGCTCAGTCGGTTAAGCATATGCCTTCGGCTCAGGTCATGATCCCAAAGTCCTGGGATCGAGCCCTGCAGCAGGCTTCCTGCTCTGCAGGGAGTCTGCTTCTCCCTCTCCCAGTCCCCCTGCTCGCACTCACTCTCTCTCTCTCTCTTTCCCTAATAATAAAATCTTTTAAAAAATAAAATAAATAAAATCTGGACATTTTATTTGTAAATTTGGATTTCCAGCTTCCCTTCAAAATCAAAAGTTCTATGGGGTGCGCAGGTGGCTCAGTTGGTTAAGCACCTGACTTGGTTTTGGCTCAGGTCATGATATCAGGGAAGTGAGATGGAGCCCCTTGTCAGGCTCCACGCTCAGTGTGGAGTCTGCTTGAAGCGTCTCTCCTTCTGCCCCTCCCCTCCCCCCATGTCTAAAACATATAAATCTTAAAAAAAAAAAAAAATCAAAAGTTCTGGCACTTCCAGATCCACGTTCTCGGCATGGCAAAGAGCTGTCTGGAACTCAGCAGCTGCACCCCTTGAGCACAAGATAAGCTTCCAGGGCTCCCCAGTCCCACAGTCTCGGGGCGCTTTCCTAGGTTCCCCCAAGAAGGAGGCTGTGTGGCAATTCCAGCATTTAAAGGCACTTTGACCTAGCAATTCCAATCCCCAAAAAATCTATCCACGGTCATGCAAGTATATATATGGATATATATATTCAGTGCAACACTGCCTCCAAAAACCTGAACCAACATAAACACTACTAGCGATTGGTTGAATAAATGATGGCAAATCCAGGTATGAGAATATTAGAGACCCCTCCCCACAAAGCAATGAGCTCAATCTAGAGCATCCTAAATTGGACCTAGGTCTAAAATATATTATTAAGTAGAAAAAATCAAGGTGAGGAGCAGTATGTAATGTGGGGGGAAATGCAGAGATATATTAATATATGCTTTTATATGTGTTTTAAATTTTTAGAAGAAAAAATGAAAAAATGTTTATCCACATCCATGAAAAAATGTTTATATATACATATACAATATATATAATAATACATACACTTACAATACAACTGCATATAAAATGTGTCTCTATTTTATTTAACATACATACTCTGCATATATATATGTATATATATATCTTATGCTAAAAAAAAAGGAAGCACCATGAGCAGAGATATTTCAAATCATTTCATGTGTGATTAGCATCACATCTTATTATTTATTTAATCGCCTGTCTCCGTGACAGAGTTCCTAGAGTGAAGCTCGTGCATTTCTGAGGCGAGGAGAAGAAAGAGCCTCCCGCTTGGCCCTTCACAGGGTTCCCAAGAGCAGCGCAGAAACGATGCAACAGGCCACTCGGGAAGTCAGGCTCACGCACAGGGCTCCGTAGCTCGTGCTGCCTCCCGCCCTGGCTTCTCAACACTGAAGACGGCTGAAGACCCTCCTCCAGAGAGAGCTGCCAGCGTCAGCTCCAAACACCCCTTCCTGTCCCTTGCCCGTTTATTTGGGACCCTGGAGAGAGGGGGTGCGCCAGGTACTCCGGCCCTCTTGCTGTTAACAGCTTTGGCCATGGTGGGTGCAGAAGAGGTGTGTCCTCACTGGCAGAAAGAAACCCTCCCTGGTCAGCCCGGGTCAGGAGGGGAAGGGGTGGCTCTTCTCATCAGGGGAAAGCCAGTCCTGTGCACACGCTTGAGAAGGGCAGCCAGGGCGGCAGGACTTGGCCGCAGCAGCTAGATGATGTGCTTTCAGTGTTACCAGCAGAGGACCGAATCGTGCCGGGGACATGGGAAGCTGGGACAGCGCGGAACACAGCCAGCCACTTGCAGGGTGCTGTGCCCTGAGTTAAACCCTGTGACAGATGTCTAGCAGAGGCTCCTGATCAGCGCTCCACACCCAAGGTAGGACTCTCCTCCACAGCCGCTGCGGACTCTCCAGTCCGCCGTCCCCCAGACCTGAAGGACCTGTGGGTCCCCATCTCCACACCCGCTTCTAACCCCCCAAAGACATCCAAGCCATGATGGAATAAGAAGACACGTGGCTCTTCTAAAAGTTATCACTTCCTGCTAATGCATGATTTGGGGGGGGGAATAAGCAATTAATTAGCAAAAATAAAGAAACCCAGATAAGGAACAGATGACACCCCCCCTTCCCCCGCCATGGCCACCTGCCCCCAACACCACACACAGACCCGCTCTGGCACTTCTCTTCAGAGCCAGAGCTTGGGGTTTTCAATGTCCCTATTTCTTCTCAATTACTGTAAGATGCAAAGTAAAACATGATGTCTATATTTAATGTGGGTATCTACTCAGAACTAACTGATGAACACAGAATATAGAAAACTTAATATTATTTGGAAAATCCATCATACTCTATGATATTATTACATTATACACAGTACTACAATAAGAAAATAAAACATGACTCCCCTGTTTTAACTTATTATAGTTCTCTCCTTTTCAATATTCCAGTGTTCCCATACCAATAACTTGGGGATAAGAGTTGTTTAAGAGTGTTTTCAACCCCTCTTTTTATCCATTTGTCAAAACCTGTACAATGTATACTGCAAAGAGTGAACCTGGATGTAAACTGTGGACTTTAGCTAAATGTATCAATCCTGTCTCTGCCAAATGCCCCCCCCTCCATAATGCAAGATGTTGATAATGGGGGAAACTGTGGACAGTGGAGGTAGGGCTATATTTTTTGCTCCATTTTTCCATAAACCTAAAACTACTCTGAAAAATTAATAATTTTAAAGATTGCAACTACCAAAAAACCAGATTTCATGCCTCATCACAAAAATTATGATACGCTGCTGTCTAAGAAACACGCACAATTTAAGACGCTACCAACAGAAAAAATAAATAAAACTAATTCAGGTCCCACTAATGCACAGTTCATGATAATGCAAAATACCCTTCCACTTTAGTCTGAATCTTCTAACTGTGGCTTGCTAAGCAACCAGAAAAATTATAGAAGCATGACTAAGCCACGGAAGATGATCGGCCCTCTTCACCGTCTTCAGCAGCACTGCCTCGCTGTCTCTGTAATCCTTGCATCATCGAGGTCATAACTGGAAGTCGGCCTTATCTGTGTATCCAACAGGTCGACCAAGACTACTATAATTAGCAACCCCAGGCTGCAAAAATACAACCTGCAAAGAAATAATGAAAAAAAAACAAAAAACAAAAAACCAAGCAAAACAAAACAAAACAAAAAAAACAGGCTGCTCTCATTCCAAACATCCCACCTTTCCTTCTTTTCTTTATTCTAAGCTGGCCTTCCCGGTCACTGCTATTTCTGACTGGCCATTATCATCGGCACACGGCGAGATCTCGACAGGCGCTTGCTTACCTCTGAATCTTTGGCCAGCTGATTTCGGACGACTATCAGATTGTACAGGATTCTGTCATCGTCTGCCTCTGTGTGGGACACATCATGGGGCATGCTCCACAAATTTTTTTCATCGTCTCTCACCAGAGTTGCTCCAAATGAAGCATATGGATTGCTATCACTACGGTGTTTAAAAAAGGGGGTATAAGCATTTTGTAATATAGGTAATGTATATAATGTATACATCATATGCATGTAACATGTAATACAAATATTATATACTGCATGATATACAATGTAATATATAAATATATACATATATCTAATAACAAGGTCCGAATTATCTCTAATAACTAAGCATAGCAAAATAGAACAATTTTAAAAATCACTTTAAAAATGGCAAAGAACAGTCGTAATCAGAAGCCTGGGTGGAGGCGATATTACTACGTTCAACACGAAATTTAGCATTGCCCATCCCAGCAGTGAAAACCAAAAAAAGGAAAACCAATGGGGGGGAAGGGGAATAAAACTCTTGTGTGATTAAAAGGAGAAACTGACAATTGACCTGAAGAGGTGAGCTTTTCACCATCTCTGAGTTCAAGGAAGCATAGTAAACTGAGAACACAATAGCAATGGAACCTCTATCAAATTCCTTACAAGAAAGTGAAGAAACAAATATGCATATCCAAATACTTTTTTTTTTTAGGATTTTATTTATTTACTTCAGAGAGGGAGAGAGAGCAAGCCTGAGTGGGGGGAGAGGCAGAGGGAGAAGCAGGCTTCCTGCAGAGCAAGGATCCACATGCAGGGCTCCATCCCAGGACCCTGGGATCACGACCTGAGCCAAAGGCAGATGCTTCACTGCCTGAGCCACCCAGGTGCCCTCCAGATACCTTCAGGAGACAATGTGGGTTGTTGAGTAAGAAGTTCGGTAAGCCCATTTTGTATGTTCGCTGTAGGATTTACCCTCTACAAGTGGTATCTGTGCTGGGGCTTGTGGAGGAGGTGAGAGGCAAAGCCTCACACTTAGGACCTGCTTGTACCGGGCCCTGGTGAGCTTCGGTGGGACTGCACAGGCAGGGTCATGTCGGGGCTATTCCCTTCATCTAATTATATGGATGAAGCCCTGACTCCATATTAATCACAGGGCTCCGTAAAATTGCAAACAAAACAGACATGATCCCCATCCTTGGACCTCACTAGGGCCCAGGGAGAGAAACACAGTAATGAATGACCAGGTGGGTATGTAATGAAAAACCGGGATATGCACTATAGAGCCAGCGGCGGGAAGCATCAGGTAGGCATCGTAAAGAAGGGGTGCTTGAGCTTCAAGTTGAAAGACAAGAACAGAGTGCCAGGAAAATGAAACAACACATTCAAAGGCCCTGGGGAGGGCTGGGGTCCACCTATAAAAACTGGAGCACAAGTGGCGGGGGATCTTGGAGCCAAGGTCAGCAGGAGGCCACCATCTGCCTCAGACAGGGGGGCCGAGACACTGGACCCTGAAGTCCCTCTGGCTGTGGTGCAAAGTGTAGGGTCTGGGACTGAACAAAGAGATCAGAGCGATTGGGAAAGGAGCACCCAACGGGGAACCAGAGGCTGCTTGGCCACATGTGGCTGTTGTGTGGGCAGCCCAACATGGCAAAGGCAGAAGCACAGAAAGCACTCTTCTTCAGAATGATGAGCCAACAAAGAATCCAGTCAAGAAATGGGCAGACGACATGAACAGACATTTCTTCAAAGAAGACCTACAAATGGCCAACAGACACATGAAAAAGCGCTCCACATCACTCGGCATCAGGGAGATACAAATAAAAACCACCATGAGATACCACGTCACACCAGTCAGAATGGCTGAAATTAACCAGTCAGGAAACAACAGGTGTTGGCGAGGTTGTGTACAAAGGGGAACCCTCCTACACTGTTGGTGGGAATGCAAGCTGGTGTAGCCACTCTGGAAAACAGTATGGAGGTTCCTCAGAAAGTTGGAAATAGAGCTCCCCTACAACCCAATCGCACTACGGGGTATTTACCCCAAAGATACAAATGTAGTGATCTGAAGGGGTACGTGCACCCCGATGTTTATAGCGGCAATGTCCACAATAGCCAAACTATGGAGGAGTCCAGATGTCTATGGACAGATGAATGGATAAAGAAGATGTGGTATATATACACAATGGAAAATTACTCAGCCATCAGAAAGAATGAAATCTTTCCATTTGCAACGACATGGATGGAATTAGAGGGTATTACGCCAAGTGAAATAAGCCCATCGAGAAAGACAAATACCAACCATATGATTTCACTCATATGGGGAATTTAAGATACAAAACAGAAGAACACAGGAGAAGGGAAGGAAAAGTAAAATAAGATGAAAACAGAGAGGGAGACAAACCATAAGAGACTCTTAACCACGGGAAACAAACTGAGGGTCGCTGGAGGGGAGGTGGGGGGATGGGGTAACTGGGTGACAGACATTAAGAAGGACACTTGATGGAATGAGCACTGGGTGTTGTTTACAACTGATGAATCACTAAACTCTACCTCCGAGACTAGTAACACTCTATATGTTAACTAAATTGAATTTAAATTTAAAAAATAAAAAAAAAAAGATGATGAGCCAATCAAAGAGGAGGCAAATGAGGTCTCAATGCCTTGGTCACACAGGCTTTAACAAAAAAAAAAAAAGATGATGAGCCAATCAAAGAGGAGGCAAATGAGGTCTCAATGCCTTGGTCACACAGGCTTTAACAAGCATGTCAAATTCATTCATTCATTCATTCATTCATTCAGTTGTTGATCCTACAAACATGAAATGTATGCCTGCCGTATACCAGGCACCAGGCTAGGTGCTTTGGGGACGTGAAAACAAACAGGACATTGCCCCATCCTTAGTGTGACTATAGTGCAATGAGATAAGTGAAATTAAATTTTTAAAGTATAAACGGAATGTCACAGAACCAGAGGAGTGACAACCCGTGTGATGAGAAGCGAGCTCAAGAAAGGTTTCGTGAAGGCGACATCTAACCCAGACCCGAGGAATGCACAGCCTGTCGNGTCATAGAACCAGAGGAGTGACAACCCGTGTGATGAGAAGCGAGCTCAAGAAAGGTTTCGTGAAGGCGACATCTAACCCAGACCCGAGGAATGCACAGCCTGTCGCCAGGAGGAGAAGCCAGGGGAAAGGTGTTCCGGGCAGAGGGAACAGCAGGAGCAGCGCACAGAGGCCTGAGGTGCCCGCAGTGCCGGGGAATTCCAAGCCTCCCTGTATGGCTACACCACACTGCACGCACCGAGGGACACAGAAGGGTGGGAAGAAGAAGAGGTCATTCGGGGTCAGACCGATGACAGCGCTGGAGCTCGGACTTTATTCTGTGAACTGCGAAAAGTTAAGGGAATTTTGAGCCTTGTCAGGTCTGGGTTTTAGAAACAACTCAGGGGGAAGAAGGAACAAAGACATGGCCTAGGAGGCCGCCCCAAGACAGCAGATGAAGTGTTCACGGCCTGATCTTTGAGGTCCTCTTGCGGGGGAGGCGGGGGGCAGGTGTGGGCAAAGAAGAGCAGCAGGAGATGGGCAGACAGAGACAGAAGCCCACAAACCAGCCCCAACCACAAGGGCCACTCGATTCAAATCCCATTTGTTAGAGTTACAACGAAGGTTTCTTTGGGGCACAGGAGAGGTGGCGTTCTGCTAATAAATACACATGTCATCCTACAGGTCTGAAATACTGGTCGGGGCAGGAGTGGACATGCGAGGACACACTCCAGCATCCCAGGAGGCTGGACCCCGGGGGTGGGCAGCCCCAAGGGGCGAGCAGAGTCCTAGCTGATGTGGGAGAGGGAGGCCTTTAACTGGCCCCGCGCAGAGGAAGCCAGGGTTGACCTTGAGCCGAGGGGGCGTTCACTGGGAGGTTGGGATCTGGACTTGGGAACAAGGGCGGGGCTGGCTGTCTAGGCTAGGGAGAAATGCACGTGCACCTCCATCCCCTGGAAGCTGTAGCACTGGAGGACCGGCCTGGGCCTGGGGAGTATGGAAAGGCTTCAGAGGAAGAGCTGGACTTAAACAGCAGGGGTGGAAGAGAGCAGAGCGACTGGTGAGAGCGGGTGAGGCCCAAGGAAGACAGAAGGTGGGGCCAGAAGGAATTCCAAAGGGAAGGCAGGCCCAGGGAAGGTGTCCCTACTGTGAAAGGTGCTGCCTAAGTAGATTTTACAGTCAGTGACAAAGCCCCGCTGCTTTACACAGAGCTTCACCCGAGGGCTCCCACGTCCCATCCCTCCTGTGACACAGCCCTCTGCGGTCAGGGGGGTAGGTAACACCATCCCCCTTTGCAGACGCAGACCAGACTTTGGCGCTG
Source organism: Ailurus styani (assembly GCA_002007465.1). Taxonomy (NCBI): domain Eukaryota; kingdom Metazoa; phylum Chordata; class Mammalia; order Carnivora; family Ailuridae; genus Ailurus; species Ailurus styani. The sequence continues at coordinate 1,543,041 of LNAC01000275.1, forward strand.
CTTGACCATCTGGCGAGGATGGACAGCCAGCTGACAGTGCTCCAGCACGGGGTCCCCAGTGGGGTGGCTCCAAGCAGCCACGTGTCACAGACCAGACATCCAAACGCCGTGACAGGGACACACCCACAAGTGGAGCAGCTCAGATAACCAGTGCACATGTGCAGTGTTCCCCTCTAAACCAGCAAAGTCCCCCAGGGCGGCTCCTCCGGGCATCGAAACCCTAGAGTCACACGGGAGCTGCCACCCAGGCTCCTGGTGCCACGGGACATTCCCCTCGGGGGCCGTGAGACCCTAGTACTTTCCTGAAACCGCGCTTCAGCTTGTCCCCGAACCTGTTTCACTTCTGTAAGTCTGGACTCTGCAACAGGCTGGGAAGTTCCTCTGGGGAGGAACATCCCACGTCACCTTGCACCGTCAGGCACGGAGGAGGTGCTTTAAAAGCGCGCATCGAATGTCGCCAAGTGAGCTGTTAGAGGAAATCTCAGCCACAGCTCCCCGTTGCCACCTTTTTAAAATGTCCCCAAGCAGGAGGTTGAGAAATTCGCCAGTACCCACCTGCATTATCAGTCATCAACCACATGTGATCACGAATAATCTAGCCCACTTTCTGCTAGCAATCCACAATTTCTTTGCACATTTTGTGAAGATTACAACAGCTGCCTCCCTGGCTAGTGCCCCTGCCTCTCAAAGCCAACCTCTCTCTCTCCCCCTCTTTATCCATCTGTCTCTCTCTCTTTCACCCCAACACACACACACACACACACACACATGTGCACGCGCACGCATGCACACACACACGTACACACACAGGAACATGTATGACTCCAGCCAGTGTGAAATAGAGCCTCTCCTGCTTCATCTGCAAACCCAACCCAGCTCTACAGGGAGGTCAACCCTGGGCCTGTTCAGAAGGGCTCATGCTCCAGACAGGTGGGGCCTCCCCAGTTCTCTCCACGTCTCGCGCTGCCCTAATTAGGAGCCGAGCTGCCCTGGCGTCCCACGAGCCTTGGACTGCCTCATCTACGACACCCAGGGGGACAGCATGAAACAGGCAAGAGAACTGAGTGCTTGGCCTCTGGACGAACAATGACTCTGACCCGTGCTGTTTGCCTGGGGCTCCTGCCCTCCTCCTGGGTGTGGAATGTGACCCTAACCCTAACCTGGTCAGCCACGTGCTGGTCCAGATGGAACGTGAAGGAGGGTTCTGTCGGAGCCCGCCCCACTGGCTCACCCCAGATTCTCCACTCTGGCATGCTAGTTCCTGCTCTTTTTATCCTGCACTGCCCACCCCGTCCAGGCATCAGTCCGCTTTATTATAAAACTGTAAACCTTCAAGGTGGAGAGACCAGGAAGAAAGAAAGAAAGAAAGAAAGGAAGAAAGAAAGAAAGAAAGAAAGAAAGAAAGAAAGAAAGAAAGAAAAGGAAAGGAAAGGAAGGAAAGAAAGGAAAGAAAGGAAAGAAAGGAAGAAAGGAAGAAAGGAAGAAAGGAAGAAAGGAAGGAAGGAAGGAAGGAAGGAAGAAAGAAAAAGAAAGAAAGAAAGAAAGAAAGAAAGAAAGAAAGAAAGAAAGAAAGAAAGAAGGAAAGAAAGAAAGAAAGAAATGCCTAAAGCAAATGCCTGGAGAAGCAGCTCGGGAGACTCTGTGAAGGACTCTGGGGCTTGTGTAAAGAGAATTCAGTTCAAAGGCCCTGAGGCCTGAGCCCAAGAAGCCCAAGGAGGACAGAAGGCAGGGACGGAGGGGGTCCTGAGTCAGGAACTTTGACTTTCTCTCCCTCCCCCATAGAATGATTTCGAAAAGGTTCTAAAGAAAGTGAGAGCAGCTGTTTTGCCCCTGGCCACCATCTGCTGACGATAAATATTTTATTAACCTCGGGCATTTGAGAGGTGGCTCTGAAGTCACATTAGAAGCAGAAGCAGCTTTCACTCCCAACAGGTAGGATGATCCCCGCCTGAGTCCCTCCTGGGGGTGTAAGACCCAGTCACTCCAGAGTCTTTTCTTCCAACCCATCTACAGCTCCCAGGAGACTTGAGGTCTGGGAACACCAGGCTCCCTGCCCGGGGACTGCGGGTGCAGAGGGCCGGCGGCTGCTAAGGCTGCTTACCCAGAGTTTCTGGAGCTTCCCGTGAGACCTCCCTACCAACAAGACTTCAGAAGGCCCCACAATATACTGCGCACGCTGCCGACACCCGCAGCTGCAGTGAGTGGCTCCACAGACAGGCCATGTGTCAGAGATCGCTGGTGTAAGGCTGAAGCCACTAAGATAGTGAAAAGATAAAACTCTCCAATGGGGTGCCTGGGCGGTGCCCATTCGGTTGAGAGTCCGACTCTTGGTTTCAGGCCATGATCTCAGGGTCTTGAGATTGAGCCCTGAGTCAGGCTGCACGCTCAGCAGGGAGTCTGCTTGAGAGTTTCTCCCTCTCCCTCTGCGCTCCCCACCCCTCCCCTGCTCTCTCTCTGATAAATAAATTAATTAATTTTTAAAGATCTCCAATAAACAGCAACCAAAGGTCTCAAAAAACAGACCCCGAAGGCTGTTTGGTGGCACCCCCTTGACTAAGGATACCTCATATGATTCCCCACTGAGACCTGGTCTGCCTGCTGAGCCCCTGGCTTCCAGACCTTTCCTTGCCTCTTGCTAAGGAAGCCTCCCAGTGATGGAGCAGATGGAACCAAGATCCTCTCCCTCTCCTTCACTTCCCCCTCCGCCTTTCCTCTATGTTTTTTCCCCTTTCTCTCTCTTTCTCTGTCCTACATTCCCTCCCTCCCATTTTCCTTCCTTCCCTCCCGCCAGGTATTCAAGCTCTTCCTCACACCTGGCTGATCCATTACTTAGCCCCCAATCTAAACCCGGTTCCAGAGATGCCAGAGTTTTCCTCACCATTTCACCACCGAGGTCCATGACTTCCTTCAATGCCAGAGGCACCACCAGCCTCAACATGAAGGCAGAAAAGCCCCAGCCGGGGGCCCCTTTCTGGTCCCACTGCCCACTGTGCCCCTGCCCTCCCTGCCTTCCATTCCCAGGGCCAAACAAGACACCATCGCGTCTCGTGCATGTGTCCGTCCAGTGCTTTCCGGCTTGAAGATGGCCTTGACAAGAACCCTCGGAAGAAGGCAGAGGGGCTCAGGAGGACAGGAGCCAGTCCTTGGTCTCTGCTCTGCTCGTGCTCACCCCCCTCACCTCACCCCCTCTCCTGGCTTCAAATACCATCTATGTGAGGCACATTCCTAAGTCTCTACCTGTGTCCCCAGACTCCTACACATACTGCTTCTTCCCGTTTCTGTGGAGGTGTGAGAGGCAGCTCCAGCTCACCATGGTCAAAACCAAGCACCTGGTCTTCCCATCTGACCTCCCCACCACAGCCTCCACTCAGATCCTGGAAACCCCATCCTTCCAGCTGCTCTGACCAAACTCCTGACGTCACTCTTGGCTCTCTCATCCCCTACCTCCACACCATCAGAAAGTCCTATCGGCTCTACATTCAAAAAATATCCCTCTACCCCCGCCACTCTGAGCCAAGGATAAGAGGGGCGGGCCCCAGCAGGCCCCAGCACAGTCTGGGGCCTGGTGAGCCAAGATGGGTCAGTCTCCCGTCTGGCATAGGAATCTCTCTACTCATTGTTTCCACCTACCTCTTGACTGTTGCCTCCCACCAATTCTGTCCCTAACACAACAGCCAACGTGATCCCCTTACTATGTAAATCAGACCATGTCACCCCTCCCTCAAAACCCTGCAGTGGCTCCCATTTGACCTAGACTATAAGCCAGTTATTCAGTGTTCTGTTAGGCCCCATAGGACACTCCAGCCACTCTGGCCTCTTTGCTGTTCCCTGAACCCTCCAGTCACCCTGGCTGATCCTTCTACCTAGAATGTTTACCCCCAGATACCCACAGGCCTCCCTCCCTCCCCTCCTTCAAATCTGTCTAAACATCAGCTCCTCGATGAGTCCCGCCCTGACCAATCTACGTAAAATGGCAAGCGTGCTCTCCTGCCCACGCTCTGCCTTTTCTTCTTCTTCTACACGTTTACCTTCCAATTTACTTATTATGTTTGCTACTTCCTCCCCCCCATTACAATAAAAGGAGGAGAGGATCACTACCTACTTGGCTCAGTGGTGATATATCACAATTCTTCGAACAGCTCCTGACACAGGAGATGCTCAGTAAATATTTGCTGAGTGAAGAATTGTTGTTTCCCAAGTTCACAGGGCTCTAAATGGTAGAAACGAGGTTGGAAATCCCTGTCTCCAGACTCACAGACAAACTCTCAACATTTTTTTTGCTATTTAAGTTCACGAAGGTGGAGCTCATAGTCTCGCCAGAGGAAGCAGACACTAAGCACCTACGTTTATGTCAGGTGACACTCCAGGCTCGGAAGGAATACCTGGTGAATAAGGGACAGAGGGAGGGGGTGGGGGCCCTGTTTTAAAAGGGGTTGTCAGGGAAGTCTTTCTGATAAAATGACTTCGAGTGGAGACCTGGGTAACGTGAGGGAGTTATGCATACAGTTAAGTGGAAGAAGAACATTCTAAGCAGGTCGAGCAGGAAGTGCAAAGGCCCTGAGGCAGGAGCATGCTTGGTGTATCTGAGGACCCAAGGGAAGGCCCGTATGGTTGAAGGATGAACAATTTCACCTTACATGCTGACTTTAAAATCGAAACCTGGCGTGATAGCCCTAAAGTGGAAATCACCCAAAAGTCCACCAACAGTAGGATGGGCGAACAAAATGGATACCCTACAGAGCACGGAGAATCACAAGTCAAGCTACGCACAGCAACCTGGATGGACCTCGCACAGTCTGATGTCATTTAGGTACAGCTTAAAAGCAGGCAAAACTAAAATACATTTCCAAGGTGCACACATAGATGGTAAAGCTTTAAAGAAAAACCAGGAAATGGCTATCACAAAACTCTAGATACAATCAGGGGTGAGGGATACAAGGCTAGCCACAGTTATCTCCTGCCCCGGATGGTAGTTATAAGAATATTCACTTTATATTTGTTGTTTATACTGTACCTATTTTTATACGTTTTTAGTTTCTGATATATACTGGATTTTTTTTAAGTTAAGGAAAAAATAATAAGTGAGGAGAATTCAGTAAACTCTTACCACCTTCAAGTAGTAGGGAGGTACTTTAGATAAACACTGTGTTGCCAAAATTATTCCCCAAAAAAGGCAAACCCCAAAGAACAGAGTGCACAGTAAATAAAAGACATCAAACAAATACGTATTAACCAGACTAAAAAGGACTTCAGTCGCTAACAAAATAAACTTATTTTACCCAGCAACAAAGCAGAATTTACTCTTTAAACATAGGTGCAGTGATAAGATCACTTCAAGATAGCTACAGAATAGAAAGTTCCAGGAAACCCAGGTCACAGGCTGCGCAAGAGAAAGAAATTCATCTTCTCAGGAACCTCCAATGTCACTGAGACTAACTCACACAATTCATGAAAGGGGAAGAGAGACACTGGAGGCCTCCTGCGAAGAAAATCTTTATTATTTTTTTAAAGGTGTTATTTATTTGTTTGACAGAGTGAGAGAGGGAACACAAGCAAGGGAAGTGGGAGAGGGAGAAGCAGACTCCCCACTGAGCAGGGAGCCCGATGCGGGGCTCGATCCCAGGACCCCGGGATCATGACCTGAGCTTAAGGCAGAGGCTTTAATCCAATGAGCCACCCAGGCGCCCCTCTATGAACCCTGAGTGGCTGACTTCTTGGTAAAGCATTCACCTCCTACCCATTGTACCGGAGGCCTTGTTCTGGGAACTGTGCCCTTGACCCAAGCCACTCTCTCCTCTGGCTTTCAAGAAGGTTAAGAGTCCAGGCTTTGCAATAGATTCTTGGAGCCAGGAGCCGATTCCAGCAGTAGGAATCCTTTGTGCCTCTGCAGCCGTTTCCTGTGAATCACGGGCCGGCCCAGGGCTCCGGGCTTTGTACCTGCAGGTTCTGCGGGAAGTCGTGGCCCAGCTGCGTTAGCTTGGGTTGCCCTGCAGCACACTATGGGGAAAGTCAGGCCATCTGGGCCCCGGTCTGAGAGAGCTCACTGACACAAACACTTCGGCCAATGTTTTTTTAAGCCCTTCCAAGGGGAGAAGATAATTTATTCAGCTTGGAGGTCATGTGAGTCCACACTGTGAAATAAAAAACTCCACACATGTAAAGGATTATTGTTCGTCTCGAGCTGGTGGTGTCTTAAACCCACCACCCTTCTTTCCCATGGGCACCTGCTTTCCCACGGGTGGTCCGAGCACAGGAAAATGGGCCCGAGGGCACTTGGCCCCAGGTTCTAACAGTTTGGGGCAAGTCTCATGCTGCAAACACAATTTCTAGCACATACCATGTTAGCAGCTAGTTACGTACATCTCCCTGTGAACGAGGCAGTCCCTGGTCTTTCTACGGTGATGAAATATAATAGGATTTGTGGGCGCCTGGGTGGCTCAGTGGGTTAAAGCCTCTGCCTTCGGCTCAGGCCATGATCTCAGGGTCCTGGGATCAAGGCCCACATCAGGCTCCCTGCTCAGCGGGGAGCCTGCTTCCTCCTCCCTCTCTGCCTGCCTCTGCCTACTTGTGATCTCTCTCTCTCTCTGTCAAATAAATAAATAAAATCTTAAAAAGAAAGAAAGAAATCTAATAGGATTTGAATCCCAGCTCGGCCAAGCACGCCTCTGAGCAAGTCACTGAAGCTCTTGTGCCTCGGTTTCTTCAACCGTCAAGAGGGGCTTGCAGACACAGGTGCGGCTGTGCTTCACCATTCCTATATTCGAACGTTTACCCGCTCACTAAATCTACCTGTCAAATCAAGGCCGGTGGGGATTTTGCAGCACTCAAGGGCCATGTCCCTGGCTGAGCTCCCACAGGACGGCGCCCTGCTTCTTGGTTCAGCTCTCACGGTGCAGACAAGTGTCCTTTTCGAAATGTATTTAGTGACACTAACCCTGGATTTTCCGCTTGGAGGAATGGTTCAGGATTCTTTCATTCAGCACTTTTGGGGGCTACAGAACACAGCTACTGAGAATAACATGAATCACATGTGCTTCCCAGGGTAACGGCGAAGATTGACGTCACAGACACAAAGACAGCACCTAGGACACAGAAGCACTAAGCGTGACTGAGAAGAGGTCAGGAGAGCCGCACAGGGAAGGCTCCCGTCCCCGCCTCCGAGCTCACCCGTCTGCACACCCAGCGTTCCTTTATGGGCTGAGAGATTCCAGTCTGTTGCCCACACTCACAGGCCCCGTTCAATTCCCTCTCAGAATGGCAGGAAACAACCCTCAAGAGCAAACTGAGATTTTATTTTTCCCTGCTGGGAACTCAGACACTGCAGAAAAAGGAGACGCCATTCCCCATGCAAAGCCCACAGATACAGGTGCGTAAATTCTGCTCTTGGGAGCAGAGGCTGGGAGTTGGGGGTGGCGAGGGCCTGGAGGAGAGCAGGGAGCTCAGGCCATGTGGGCGCTCGTCACGTGGCCCACTTAGGGGGCTTAAGAGAGAGCCACGAATAAAAACTCAGCCACAGTTGTAATTCTCTCCCTTTCTTCTTTGGCTTTTCAACAACTGGACCATCGTGGTGCTTATCGGTTGTTGACCGCCAATAAAAACCAGATATTAGCGTGAGTAAGAACGAGAGCGCCAGACTTGTCCTTCCCCCGAAAGACTTCAAAGGGAGACTTGTGAAATCAGCTTTAGAGTGTGACATTTGCAGGCTACTTCCTTCACGTTCCATTGTACACTCTTCCAGGTTTCCGAGGTCTGTCCGTGTGGGATATCATAAGGCAGTGGGCTCTGGTGTCCGAAAAACTGGGACATCGCTCGGCTCAAAGGCCGACAGCAACTGTGCTTCCAGAATCATGACATTTCAACCACAACTCATACGTGGGGGGACTTTCATATGGCAAAGGCATGCTTTTACCACGGATGGAAGAAAGCCATGCTCTAAAAGTGAAATAAAAACCAATGCTCTGAGCTCAAACATTTTCCCAAAAGTATCCTGTAGTGGCGTGAAGAGTGTCCCCCCCAAAAGATCTGCCCAAGTCCCAACCCCCGGTTCCTGTGAAATGTGACTTCATTCAGAAACAGGGGCTTTGCTGTTGGATTTACGATGGACCCTAAATCCAATGACTGGTATCCTTACAAGAGCAAAGAGAGGGGTGTTTGAGACAGAAGGAGAGGCACATGGAGGGAAACAGAGGCAAAGACTAGAAGTGGGCAGCCAGAAGCCAAGGACACCAGCAGCCACCAGAAGCTGGAAGCTGCAAGAAGCAATTATCCCTAGAGCCGTTCCAGTTTCCAAAACACATTTCTGTTGATTTAAGCTACCAGATTCGTGGTACTTTGTTGTGTTAGCCCTAGGAAACTAATGATATACACCCCATATGTTACTTTTCATTAGTCACCTTGAGCCCAAAAGTCATTCACGATTTTACAGACAAATGATCAACCACCTAGCCATTCCAGAACAATCCATAACGATCCATTTGTCCTCAGTGCACATTGGTTCACTGTGGTTCCAATTACTATTTACTTTAGGAATACAGGCAGGGCAGGGAAGAATGGCGGACAGAACATCAAACCTCCCAAGATGGTTGAAAAGATGAGTCTTAGACGACTCGGTCCTAAAATTGAAGTGAAGGGGAGAAAACAGTGAGACTGACAAAACCTCTGGCTTTTTTTGGGCCTGAAGCCTGGTGTGAAGATCAGGTCTTATGACCTTTGTCCAGACCTGTACTCAAGCTTCCTGGCATTAGCCATGACTGCTCACCTATTTGCTGGTGAAACAGCCGTGGGCAGCTAGGACTTGGACAAGTGGTTGCACTTCATATGCCCCAGGCCTTTGAGTTGGTTCCCTGTATCACAGACAGACTCACTGGCCCTGGAGTCAAGTCAAACGATTTCAGCAGATACAAGTCCACAGGAGGAGGACGATTTGCATCAAGCCTGGAACAGCCCTGTAAGATCACGCATCAAAGCCTGATCTCCCAGCATGCCTGGGTGGCTCAGTCAGTTGAGTCCGACTCTTGATTTCAGCTCAGGTCATGATCTTAGGGTGGTGAGATGGAGCCCTGCGCCAGGGTCCAAGCTCAGCGAGGAGTCTGCTTCAGGAATCTTTCCCTCCCTCTCCCTCTGTCCCTCACCCTGCTCACATACCCTCTCTCTCTTAAAAACAAACAAATCATTAAAAAAAAAAGTCTGATCTCCCCATTTTGCAAAAGAAGAAACTAGAATTTGAGGAAGGTAAGACAGGCCCCTCCCCCCGGAACCCAACAAATCCCACAGCTAGTTAACAGCTGAAACTAGGACTCGGGTCTCCTAACTCCCTCTGGGCTCAGTTCACAGGGCCAGGTTGCTTCCACTCCTAGGTAAGAAGAACTATACCCACGAAGGATATGGAAGAAGGGAAGGAGAAAGGGGCCAAAACAGACAGGAGCCAAGGCTACTGATATCCACCAGTTTCTCATGCGTAAATATCATAAGTTACTTTTGTTAAATATTTGGTAGTTTTCTGAATTTTTTACAAGGCAAGGCATGGACTTGGAAGTCTGACAAACATGGATTCAAATTCTGGCTCTCTGACTTACCGGTTGTGATTCTGAATTCATTTAAACTCTCTAAGTCTTGGGTTCCTCCTTTATCAAATGGAGGTAAATAACACCCATTTCATTCAGTCCTAGGGACGACGAACAACAGAAGGTATCCAAAGAAACCTCACTCGTGCAATAACCTATACCCAGGACGCACCATTTCTATAAAGTTAAGAATGAAGGTGGATGCAGTTATGAGACATGCCTGGGGGGCTTCAATTCTGTCGCTGCTTTCTTAAGGTAGATGCTGGGTGTGAGTGTTGGTGTGTGTGTGTGTGTGCGTGTGTGTTTGCTCTATTAGTCTTCACAGCATTTTGCCTTAAATACATTTCTTAAAAAATTTACACATGGAAATTAACAAATGAATAGCCATTATTGTAATCGTTACCAATCAAAAAGTAACTATTCCGTTCTTACTCCACGTTGAGCACTGTGCTGGGCACAGCGAGGGATAGTCAGGTGAGCTGGATTTAGCCCCTCCCATCTAGACCAGAACCCCCAGTCAAGCTGGGGTTGCAGCCCCTCCCTTAGAAGTGTCATAACCAGAAGAGACCCTGGGGGTAAAGAGAAAGTAAAGAGGCCCCATAACTACTTGGGGAGACTTTCTAAGGCTCCATCACAAAGGTGGCAGCTGAAATAGGCCTGGAGAACAGAGCAGAAGCTTAAGAAGTACAGGGGAAAAAAAAAGATGTCTAGCTAACAAACATGGCATCAGCAAAGACACCAGCGGGGAGACCAGCGTGACTGGACTGGTCACAGGCAGAAACCGGAGAAGGCAAAATCCGACAAGCCAGGGAAAGAGAAAATGTGAAAGCAAGCACGGTTGGTCAGCACACTGAGGAAAGAACAGCAGATTTCTTTCTCTTGTGACTTGCAAGAGAGCAATTTCCATGTCATCAGGCAAAGGCCAGAAACCAGATTTTCAGGGGCGCCTGGGCGGTCAGTCTGTTGAGCCTCTGACTCTTGATTTCAGCTCGGGTCGTGATCTCAGGGTCCTGGGATCAAGCCCCGAATCCGGCTCCCTGCTCATCAGGGAGTCTGCTTGGGATTCTGTCTTTCTCTCTCCCTCTGCTCTTCTCCCCCCTCGAAAATAAATAAATATTTTTTAAAAATTTTTTTAAAGAAAGAAAGAAAGAAACCAGATTTCATGGTGAATGGGTGTAAAGAAGGAAGCAGGGGTGGGGAGCACAGTTGACAACTCTTTCAAGATCTTTGTGCCTGACACAAAGGAAAGCAAAGGGTGGTAATCAAAGGGCTTGGCAGTATCAGGATGAATTTTCAGTCAGGGGAAGCCTCAGCATATTTCTAGAAAAAGGGGAAACAAAGAACTAGCGGAACAGAGAGAAATACAGACGCAAACCACACAACAAACAGGCATTTCCCTTCAGGTATAAAGTTCCAGAAAAGGCAAAAAAAGAACGAGGTCAAAACATAAAAGGCGGGCGCCTGGGTGGCTCAGTGGGTTAAGGCCGCTGCCTTCGGCTCAGGTCGTGATCTCAGGGTCCTGGGATCGAGGCCCACATCGGGCTCTCTGCTCGGCGGGGAGCCTGCTTCCTCCTCTCTCTCTGCCTGCCTCTCTGCCTAGCTGTGATCTGATCTCTCTCTCTCTGTGTCAAATAAATAATAAATTAAAAAAATCTTTAAAAAAAAAAAACAACATAAAAGGCATGATCAGATTGGCAAAAGAGATGAGACTCAAAGTTGCTTTTCTTGAACTCACAAGAATCCCTGGTGCATTTTGGAAAAGGCCTGCAGGTGACCATGCAGACAAATGACACTTGTCATTCCCCCAACCCCACCTCTTCCCAGCACTGCTCCCTTGCCGCCTGAAACGAAACTTTAAAACCATTGCTTCACTATAAAGGATTTAGTTAGGGGGAGAGCATATATACAAAACTTTTTTTTATAAATGAAAAAAAAAAAGACATAAAGAAAGAAGTTCTCCATAAAACAAAAATTAAGACCATCTGGCCCCATGATTTCACCACATCAAGATTTCAAACCAGCCAATTTGGGAAACAGTCTGGCAGTTTGTCAAAAAGTTAAATGGAAGATTCCTGTATGACCCAGCATCCCACTTCTAGTAATATAGCCAAGGTCACTGAAAACATACGTCCACACAAAAACTTGCACACAAACAATCACAACCAAAAAGTGGAAACAACCCAAATGTCCATCTATTGGTGAAGAGATAAGTAACATGTAAGGAAGCCAAACGTAAGAAAGGTATTCAACCATAAAAAGGAATGAAGTGCTAGTAAATGCTACAATATGGATGAAACTCAAAACACAATTTTGAGTGAAAGAAGCCAGGTGCTAAGGCCACACAACGCACGATTCCATTTATAAGCAATTTCACGAAGACTCAAACCTAGGAAGACAGACATCAGATCAGTGGTTGCAGGGATGGGGTGGGCCAGGGAAGGGGGAGTGGCAAGTGATTGCTAATGGGTGTGGGGTTTCTTTGGGGAGTGATAAGAATGTTCTATCTCAGATAGTAGAGATGATTGCACAACTTTCTGAATATATGAAAAACCACTGAACTTCCCACTTTAAAAATAAATAAGCAAACAAAAAAGATTCCAAACTAGACCTTCTGATGACTTGAGTAAGAGAAAAGATACCGATACCCATACACACAACTATCACTGCTCCATACTTCCATTAATAAGCCGCTCTTCTCAAATGGCATTGCGTTGAAATGATGCCGGGATTGACACTAAACCACAAAAGACCAGTCCACTCATATTCGCATGCTCAGAAGAATAACAATGATAATTAACAGTAACTAGAATTTATTGGGTGTTTGGTATGGGTCACACACTCTACTAAACACTTTACACGGATTAGCTCATTTCATTTCTCACTCCAACCCTTTGAGGTACACACTGCTGTCCTCCCACTTTACAGATGAGGAAATTAAGGCGCAAATAAGTTTCATAATTTGTGCCCAGTCACCCAGTTGGGATTTTCACCCCAGGCACTCTGACTCATGAACACTAGGGTATTCTGTCCCCAAATGACTCTGTCTTCTTAAAATCACTTGCAAAATTCACTGACTTCCAATGTAAACCAGGGCAGGTCAAGATTTTTAAATAAGCAAAACCATTAACTCGAATAGCAATCCGGGATAGAAAATGGAAAAGACCCAAGACACTGAGGATTAATACTGTATTTCTCATTACAGTGAATACTGACAAGTTGTACGTACAAGCAAGCATGAAATTCCACATTGTTACCTACTTCTTTGTAGACTAAGGGTGGTTGACTAGATGTCTCCCTGTCCATAATAACCTAATAGTCTAGGTTTCTTGTTGAAACCATCAGCAAGAACACACCAATCTTTGTGCATCGTGTGTACAGTTGTTTCTGTATATAAAACAGACATGACATATATATTTCCATAAATGTGTGCTCACGAAACAGTGAGGGGCAGGTGGTAAATTCTAAATCCTCAGTCATAGGAGTGAGAGATGAATAAGCTCAGAGTCATCAAAGAGAGCTGCTGGGCTGGGGAGAGGCTTGAGAACCAGCATTTAGCTGGTTGGGGGGGAGGGGAGGAAGGATAAAGGTCACTCCTTGAGGCAAGCTTGGGGGGAAAAAGAAGGTTGAATTGTTTCCAGAGCAGCAAGGATGCCTGTCTGATTAAATCAAGAAGTGCACAGTATTTAACATGCTGGAAAATAAGAGTGGACAGACACTAAGGGGTTACGTAAGACCTCATAAGTCAAGGGAAGTGTTTGGACTTGACAGAGTAAGAAAAGGTAAATCATGCTTTTGGAAAACTTATGAAAGCTTTATCATGCTAGCGGCATGTTTCGTAAGAAACACTGACTTCAGTATTTGCTTACTTTCCCCTCCTGTCCCGTCCCCAATTTCATTTTAAAACTTGCGTTGCTGTCCTCACTACCCCCTCGGCGTGACCTAGTGCCACCCTCATTTCACCACGGCGAAGGTACAAAAATCAGTGCTTCAAATGACAGCCCAGAACAAAACCGTGTCGCAGGGCCCCTTCAACAGAGCCACTAAACACACTGCCAACCTGCGTTCCATCTCCTCCCACTTCCTAACTGAACCTGTAATGCGACAACATCCTAGTGAATAGGCTGTCCCTTCCAAAAATAAGCATTTTTTTTTTAACGTGAAACATATTACCTGGGCTCAGTCCCTTAAAACTGTCTTTCTTTGGTCCTACGACTGTAGGCACCGTGTCCCACTTTTCTCCTGGCTGAACCAGAAACTCACAGTCGCCCGTCTGACTGAAACGCGCCCCTGAAACAGTCCCAGCAGACCCTCCAGATGGGACCCCGATGCCAACTTCTCTCCCGCGCTTCCCAAGCGCTTCCCGCGGGCGGTCCCCCGGGTCTCCCGCGCCTCCGCAGGTTTGCGCTCGCGGACAAAAGTCCTACCCCAGGGACAGGATCATCCGGGAGCGGACTGAGTGGGCGCCTCAGGGCGACCGTGAAGCGAGCCCCCCCCCCCACCTCCCCGGCCCGGACGGGCACACGGGGACCCGGCTCCGCGCCCCGATCGCGGCCCCGGGGCGCGCACCCACCGGACCAGCGGCTCCTTCTCGGGCGCGGCGGGCTCCTCCAGGCACCTGCACGGGCAGCAGCAGCACACGGTCCGCAGCCAGGCCCGCGGCCCCATGGGGAGCGAGGGGCCCCGCGCCGGCGCCGGGACC
>LNAC01000275.1:1557309-1610676 GCA_002007465.1 Ailurus styani
TGGCGGCCCGGGCGTCGCGGGCCGCTCCGTGCGCATCACGCCGCGGCCGGGGACGCGGGCGAGGCCGAGACGCCTGCACCGCCCGGGCTGAGCGCGGCCGCGCGCTTTCCTCCGCTTGGGTTTTGTTTGGGGCGCTGTTTGGTTGGGGCTTCCCCCCCCCTTTTCTTTTAATTCCCCGGGTGCCAGTTGGGACGCATGCGTCCCCGAGACGCTCCGCTGCTGCCCTCTCAGGAGGAAGCGGGGACTCCAGGCAGCCGGCCCCTCCGACGGGCGGCCCGGGCTGGGGGAAGGAGGGGGCGAGCCCTCGAGTCACCGAGCACGAGGCTGGGCCGAATCTACTCAGACGTTTTATTGGCTTCACTCCCCGAGGAAATAAAAGGTCCTCCTTCCTACTGCCTTCAAAGCAGAGTTTAGGGCAGATTTTTTTAAAACCGGGTCAGCCCCATGCAGAGAAAAAGCTAGCAGTAGAGCGGGGATTGACACATGAGCGAAGTGTTTGTTTTGTTTTAAGATGTTTTTATTTTTAAGTAATCTCCACACCCAACATGGGGCGCGAACTCCAGCCCAAATCAAGAGCCCCACGCTCCATTCACTGAGCCACCCAGGCGCCCCCAGAAGCGGGTTTTTCAAGTACTGGATTCACCATAATTTTTCCAGCTCACCAGCCCTGCAATAACAGAACAGGCAAACTCTATCATTAGTTTCTTGCAATTTTCCAGAGCTATTTATGTACTGATTTATATATGTTTGTATGCTTGTAGGAACTTGTAAGTATGTGTACTTACATCCCCCCTCCCTTTTTTTCCCCCAAACAGTGGCATACCTCACACGTTTGTGCCCTGGCTTGTTCCACTCAGTAGATCATGAAGACGCACAGTAATACACGTATATCTTCCTCTATCATTTTAGCAGTTACCTATTATGCAGTCATACCGATTCCCATACGTTATTCAGGCAGACCCCATCTACTGACATTTCAGTTCATTCTGGCCTTTTGTCATTAAAATAACACGCCGAAGAGCCTCCTTGAACTATGTGTTTGGACATGTATATCTATTGAGTAAATGCTTGGCAGCTAAATGCTGGGTCTTGGTAAGATGCCTTTTTAAATTTTAATGGATCTTGCCAGATTGTTCTCCAAGGAGGCAATTCCAATTTGCACTCTGACAGGCAACGTGTGAAAGTATCTATTTCCCTATACCCCCGCCAATCAAGTCACCATCTAATTTTTCATCTTTGCCAATCTAATTTATTCAATAAATACTTAATCAGCATCTGTTATGTGCCAGACTTGTACTAGGCACTGGGGAAACCGCAGTGAACAAAAGAAACAAAAATCCCTATTCTCCAAAAATGCCTATTCGCTTAGAGCAAACATCCAGGAGGAGAGTTAGACAAACAAAACGAGCGTGTTCTTTAGTGTGTTAGGAGGTAATGCGTGCTATGGGGATAAATTAGGCAGGAAGGAGACAAGAAGTGCCAGGGAGGGGTGGGGGTCTGCGTGCACGCACGCTGGGGAGAGGGATAGTGCCTGTAGTTTTAAATGGGGTGGTCTCAGAAAGCCTCCTAATATGGTGACATTTAAGCCAAGACTTGAAGGAGATGAGCAAGCTAACTATTATATCACAGGGAAGAGCATTTCAGGGAGAGTGATACTGTGCAAAATCCTGGAGGAAAGAGAATAAACTATAGGTTGCAGGAGAAAGAATTCTAGGGGCCTGGAGAGGTGTAGCCAGGAAGAAGAGTAACAGGAAATGATGGAATATGGGATCTTGTAGGATTTTGCTCCAACTTAATCTCCGAGTTGGAGGTGTTTGCGTGGAGGGAGTGATGTGGTCTATCTAGTTAGCAGTGGGATCCATTAGCTGCCATCCTGAGGAGAACTGGGGGCCGAGGGCTGTTCAGGAAGCCATTCTACTGATGCAGGTCACAGACCAGGGAGGTCTCGCTAGAGGTGGTATGGACTCTGGATGGAATTTGAAGGTAGAGCCAACCAGATTTGCTAAAGGATTGGAAATAGGGTGTGAAAAAAGAAAGGAGTGACTCTCAGGTTTCCAGTTGACAAGCTGCGAAAGTTGACTTGCCATTGATTGAGAGAGAAGACTGTGTTGGGGAGCAGGTTTGCAGGGGAGGAGGAAGAGCAAGAGTTTATTTTCAGAAGTGTCAATTCTCATGGGCAGTGTATTAATTTTTTTAATGCGTTGCTACCCGTAAGTGTGTCCTGTTCTGGCTACATTATGAAGCTGAAAGAACTTACCAAATGAGTGTTCATGGACAGGCTGGCTACAGAAGGATAGGAAGAGTACGAGGAGGTTTCCTTTGACCTTGACTTAGCTGGGGAGACTGGATAAGAACCCATGACGTAAAGTCCACATTACAGAGTAGCTGCTGTTGCCAGGCAGCATGGGGGTGTGGTATCAGGTTCAACACTGTGTCATTTATCACTCGCAACTATGACAGCATGGAGGCTGAGTGTTGTTCTTGATGGCAAACTTCCTACTGGTTGGAAAATCCTTTGGGGAGAATGCGCTAGGTTCTAAAATTGGATTTTGAGTGTGTCAGTCCACTTAACGTTCAAATAGAAAGTGGGTAGAGAAGGCTGCCAAATGTGAACTCAGCCAGCAAGAAGATGCAGTCTAGGTTCTAGCAACTACTATTAACTACTGAAGTGGGATTTATAGAGTGGATAAATTAGAGAAGGCTTTCAGCTCTTGGAAAATATAGGGGCTCTGCCCCTTTACTAGCCTCTTTACTAGACAAGTCACTTAATTTTTCTGAATCTCAATTTTCTAATCTGTGACATGGATGACAAATCTGGCCCTACCTAACCAGACACAGTTGTGAGATTCAAATAAGATAGTTTGAAAACCATAAAGTTCCTTAGAAATGTCAAAGGTCAACACTATTGATCAAATCCGGTATAGGCCTTTGGGACGAATGTCCATTCCAATATTACTTGACTTGCCCACAACAATATTTGTACCTTATAAAAGACGCTGTGTGGGGCGTCTTTTATATGCTCTGTTTCAGACAGGCTATTTCTAGAAAGCCACGGAACCACGTCTTCTTAACAAACGTGATCAGGAGGTTAATGCCCTGATTTACTAAGAATTGTATATACTGTTTGCCTGCTCTAACAATTACTATTATCTTTCTTTTAAGATTAATTTTAAGTTTTAAAACTTTTAAATGAGGGGCGCCTGGGTGGCTCAGTGGGTTAAAGCCTCTGCCTTCGGCTCAGGTCATGATCTCAGGGTCCTGGGATCGGGCCCCGCATCAGGCTTCCTGCTCAGCAGGGAGCCTGCTTCCCCTTCTCTCTCTGCCTGCTTCTCTGACTACTTGTAATCTCTCTCTCTCTCTCAAATAAATAAAATCTTTTAAAAAAACTTATAAATGAAACATTCCTCTATAGAAGTTGAAATATGACAGCTCAAGTTCCTTCTGGCCATGACTCACAGTCCTGTTCATTTTCTGCCCTCTCCAGGGTAACCTCATTATCAGTGAGGTACCAACCTTATTCCAGACACACATGCACCTGGGTGCCCCTGTGAAGTATAGTTAGCATCATTGTGTGTGTCGTTATTTGGGGCAGTGTTTTGTTTTAACATAAAAAGTGTGTGTTAATCTGCCAGCTTTTTCCACCTAATGGTATGTCTTGGATGTCTATCCTTTTTAGCACATATAATACAACCTCATTCATTTTAACTGGGGTGAGTATTCTATTAATCAATTTTCTAAGAATTATTATATCTCTATTTTTGCAGTGCTCATCTTCCTGGAAGTTAAATACCCTCATGATTTCCCTGGGATTTTTTGGTAAATTGGACCTTGGCTAGGAAGAACAATGTTACCAAACCCTCCAGGTGCAGCTTTCAGGTGGCTGAGACCACATTTGGTGACCCTGTTTCCTATTTCAGACCCTCATTCACAGGAGGGCAGTGAGACTTCCTTTTTTTAGAGTGATGCTAGATTATTCCTACCACCTGAGTTGACGCCAACACCACCCACCACCCACAGACGGCAGCGTCTGACATTCACCAAAAGCCCCGGGGCACCTGATGTCGGGGGAGTAGGCGGTCTCCTGGGGCACAAGGTGACTCACAGACCCATCAGTTGCTTGTTTTCAAGGCAGAACTGCTGGCCCATGTTGCCAGCTTTCTCCATGGCAGGAAAAACTCTAGCCCTCACTTTGAAAACAACTAGTCTCCTTTAAGAATTTATTGATGACTCCTGTGAGTTAGAGACAAAGGCATACGCAGAGCAGGACAGATTAGAAAATCACATTCTTAGGCTCCAACAGCACATCGTGAGTGCATCTCACAGGAAGCAAGGCTTGCATCGACATAGTTCAAGCTGATGTCATTCATAGAGTCATTCAACAAATATTTATTGCATCAGGTCCTAGGGATACAACTGTGAACGAGAATATGGGCTCCATCCATGAAAACAAAGACTTTGTTTTGTTCTTGCAATATCCCCAGTGCTTCAAACTATGCAGATCCGGGGTAGGGATTCAATAAATAGAAGGGAATTCTGTATCACAGCATCAAGAACAGAGCAGCCACATGGTAGGTACATAACAAATGTCTTAAAGAAATGTGTGACAATAGAAAAAGGGCTATTTAGTAAACCCAGAGTTTGCATGAAGTTATGTTTGATTTCTGAAGAGCCCGTTTATAAGCTACCCTCATCCAGTAGAGAGCCAAGAGACACTGTCTTCCTTAAAGAAAACAGTTATCTTCTGAGACAAGCCAGTACTCCAAGCTGACCTCAGCTTCATCACTCACTCTAAGTGACCCAAGATGGACAGCTAACAAGCCTCCTGTCTCTGGAGAAGTCACATCGGGGAGTGGAATGACCGGATGTCACCAAAGTAAAAGTCAGCCAAGGGTCCCCATTGGGTCTCTTGTTTCTGTCTCCGCAGTATGCCTCCCATCACCTTCTGTTTTTCTTTGAGGAAGACCCCCCCCTCCGATCACATGGGTTGGGGATGATGATGAATGGACTCCCCCCATCCCTCCGACCTTAACTTCCGATGAGGGATGGGTGTGTATCCAAGGTGAGCCAATTGGACACTCTTCCTGAAATTTACATCTTAAGGGCAAGGAGCCAAAGATAGAAAATGGCTGGAGTTGAGACATGAATTATTTTCAAAACAGCATCCTGAAGAAGTCCTACAGCATTTGCTATTTGGATGTCTGGAGCTTGTCTGTTCCTGGGTTTTCCAAAATCCAGTTGTTCTAGCTGTTTGGTTTGCCAGTCATTCTGTGGGTTACTCCATCACTTGTCATATCAATACTTCTTTTTTTTTTTTTTTTTGCTTAAAGTCAATGAGGGTCAGAGTCTGTTGCTTTCAGAGCTAAACCCATACAATCCCACTGATGAGGGTTAAGAAACGAAAAAGGAGTGATTGTGCTCAGAGAGAGAATTATGAAAGACCAGCTCTCTTTTAGGCCATATACAACAGGCCGAAGTTTGATTAAGTCAGGTGAGATTTTTGTCTGTTTCTTTGCTTGATTTCTCCTCCTGGAAGAGAAATAGATAAAGATCCTCCACCCAAGAATCCTTCAGTCATATCACGCTGTGGTTCTCCATAATGCAAAAGACTTTCCATATTGTCGCACTATTTTTATGTGGTACAGTGTGCTGATCAATTTCACTTCCTTCCCTACCCCCAGAATGCAGACTCTGAAAAAACCTTACTAATCAATCTTTGCTCCTTCTTCAGTTTCAAGCAACAAACATCTTGGCTTTCTCCTCAAAATTCAGTAGAAACTCTTTTTTTTTTTTTTTTTTAAAGATTTTATTTATTTATTTCACAGAGGGAGAGAGATCACAAGGAGGCAGAGAGGCAGGCAGAGAGAGGGGGGGAAGCAGGCTCCCCGCTGAGCAGGGAGCCCGATGCGGGCCTCGATCCCAGGACCCTGAGATCATGACCTGAGCTGAAAGCAGAGGCATTAACCCACTGAGCCACCCAGGCGCCCCAGTAGAAACTCTTGTAAACAACTTCGTACTTAGGATCCAGTGTAACCCGAACTTGGTAATGTCAGACACTGATGCTCTGGTTCACACGTGCTTGTGTGTGTCCAAGGAGCTTCTGCCATCAGGCCAGTTCGTGGCTCTGTCAAGGTCAATGCTCAGCAACTCAGACTACAGGGGCTCTCTGCAGGAGGGATTTCAGAATCCCACCCACCCCACCCCCTAAAACTTCAGAGAAGTAATTGATGAGTTCAGTGATGTCTACTCCCAGACCAAAAAGGAAGAGAGAAATTATTGCACTGGATTTAAGGAACCCTCTCTGAGGCTCCCGGTGATCCTAAACACCTGCATTAGAATCCCTGGGGAGGCTTCTGGAAACTCCAGATTCCGAGGCCCTACGGGAGACCTTCTGAATCGTTAAGCTCTGGACTGGGGCCCTGGGTTCTGCTGCTTTACCAGGCTTCTCAGGAAGGATGGTACTAGGCAGAGGCTCGATGAGGTATTTATGGCACAGCAGTTAAGGGGACACTCACTGTTAGGGCAGAGCCTGCACTTGTACAGTCCTGAGAATGAGCATGTCCTCAATGTTGTGCCCCACGACCCTCACTTCCAGGACCCTAGTCCCAGCCCTACTTCTGAGGCTTGGGAAATCTGAGGCACAAGGTTATAGACTGAACTGTGTCCATATGTTGAAGTCCTGATCTCTCATACCTCAGAACGTGACTGTATTTAAAGATAGAGCCTTTAAAGGGTAACTGAGGTCCAGTGAGGTCATCAATCCAACGTGACTGGCCTCCTTATAAGAAGAGAAGGTTGGGATGCAGATGCGGAGGGAAGACCAGGTGAAGACAAAGAAAGAAGACCACCATCTACAAGCCAAGGTGAGGCCTCAGAATGAAATCAGCCCTGCTGACACCTTGACCTCACAGCTTCCAGAACTGCTGCTTCATCCACCCCACCCTCCGCCCCCACGCTATGGCAGCTGTTAGAACAACTCCAGCAAACTGACACACGTAGGACATTTGAGAACCACTGGCAAGGCAGTTCTGAGCATGGGTTCTGGTGTCACAGCGCCCCCATGTGGCTGCAGTCGGGATGAGGTGAAATAATACACAGCAGTTTCACGGAAAATAGGAAGCACTCTGTAAACATCAGCTACAATTATTGTTGTTAAAAAAATATACATACTTTTGGGTGCCTGAGTGGTTCAGTGGGTTAAGCGTCTGCTTTCAGCTCAGGTCATGATCCTGGGGTCCTGGGATCAAGTCCTGTATCGTGCTCCCTGCTCAGCGGGAAGTCTGCTCCTCCCTCTCCCCTTGAGCCGGTCTCCTGCTCATGCACACTCGCTCTCTCGCGCTCTCTGTCAAACAAATAAATAAAATCTTTTAAATATATATATACACACCGGGGGGCGCCTGGGTGGTTCAGTCGGTTAAGCATCTGCCTTCGGCTCAGGTCATGATCCCAGGGTCCTGGGATGGAGCCCCATGTCGTGCTCCCTGCTCAGCTGGGCATCTGCTTCTCCTTCTGCTGCTCCCCCTGCTGGTGCTCTTCCGCTCTCGCTCTCTCTCTCTCTCTCTCTCTCTCTCTCTCTCTCTCTCTCTCAAGTAAATAAAATCTTTAAAAATAGGTAAATAAAGGGCGCCTGGGTGGCTCAGTGGGTTAAAGCCTCTGCCTTCGGCTCAGGTCATGATCTCAGGGTCCTGGGATCGAGGCCCTCGGCGGGGAGCCTGCTTCCCTCCTGTCTCTCTGCCTACTTGTGATCTGATCTTTCTCCCTGTGTCAAATAAATAAATAAAATCTTTAAAAAAAGTAAATAAAAATAAAAACACATTGTTTTAAAAAATACATAGTTTAATCAGATTCTATGTCATCCCCTTACACAGCCAAGTGTGACCACCTAAAATTATTCAATTTAACAAATATTCGTTGAATGCCAACTTTATAAGCATGGCACCGTGCCAAACCTCTTGTGCAATACAAAGATGAAAAATAAGCAGCACTCATCCTCAGAATATTACTTAGAGCAAATCCACGTAGAACAAAAATTGCAGAATTATGACGCTGAAATCTTCTGTATTAACCTGTGCCCCAAGGCACTCGAACTTTCAATTCCTGCAGTGTCCTTCCTTCCCGCACCCCCATCTTTTTCATGTTGAACTATCCTAATGAGACTCCCCAGGCCAGTCTGTACTGCTCCCACAATGTTCCCATTTTAACTGTATTCCTCTAACTCTACTGTCGTAAGTAACCACCCTGCCGTGATGCAAGGTTTAAACGCCCAGTCTCAATCCTCACCTCTTCAGGGACAAAACTGTTTCACTTCTCTGGAAGACCCTCCCCTATAATCCCAAATGCCCTATGGCCTGCCAAGTCTCCCTAGCACAGCCCACTAAAATTAAAACATCAGCCTGGATGCATTAATTATACCACACTTGTTCCTAGTCTGATTAAACTCCACTCAACAAACTGTATTCAGCACTTGCTACATGCAAGGTGACACAAAGATACGAAACAGGAGAAGCCATTCATAGTAACTATAATAGTGTAGAATACGTGAGCACTGTCCTTGGCTGTGAAAGGCCCCCACAAGTTTGCTCCAACTTTAATCCCAGATCTTCCCAATCTGAGTGTTCACAGATAACCAAATTTATCACAGTGGGTTTTTACTTTTCCATTCAATTATATTACTTCCTTCTGCATAACACTCACAGAGATACGTAAACAGGCCAGAATCCTGCAACTTTTCCTTGCAAGTAGTACCCAAGCAAAAGTACCAAGTAAACCTCTCCATGAATAGGTCACGTAACCCCTCCTATAGTTCTCCATGCTGCCACCTGGTGGCTGTCTGTTGTAAATGAATTGGGAGACGGGCCAAGGATCTAAAATGGGTTCCAAGGCTTGCTTTCACTGGACAGATGGGAAGTTGCTACAGCTACACCACCTGTGCAGACTTAGATCTTAAAGGACCATCTCAATATTTAAATGCGAGGCTTCAACGGTCTCTAACCAAACTCTAAACCTGCTAGGGCACCNTAAGGATCTAAAGCCCTGGGAGACGGGCCAAGGATCTAAAATGGGTTCCAAGGCTTGCTTTCACTGGACAGATGGGAAGTTGCTACAGCTACACCACCTGTGCAGACTTAGATCTTAAAGGACCATCTCAATATTTAAATGCGAGGCTTCAACGGTCTCTAACCAAACTCTAAACCTGCTAGGGCACCGCCAAACTGGGCAATAAGTCGTCTCTTACCAGCATGTGCCACATGTGATTGAATTTTTTTCTGTTTCATTTGATCTAATTATTGCTACTTGATTTATTAGCTTGATTTACTATCTTATATAAAGGGAGTAATTTAAATAAGTGACTGAAACTGAAGAGTTTGTGTTTTCCAAGTTTATTGTTTATTTTGCTTTTTATCTACTTGGAATAAAAAGTACTTCCAAATCTATCTTGGAAACAGCTTGACATAAATTAAAGGGTGGGAGCAAAATTCCCCAGAAAAAGAACCGTCCTTGGTGAAATGCGTTGATGGGCCATTTTAGCTGTGTAAAAATTCCCTCTGATGAATGGGCTAGAACTATCTTGTTCTGCATACTAATGGGGGGAAAGCAGGAGTTGGTGTGGGGAGCAAGGACTGGAGAGAAACCAAAAGGAAGATGAAACAGGAAGGAGGGAGGAAAGTACCAGAAGGTGGTAGTGAATCCTTCGAGGATAGGACAGCACCACACACCAGTACTCAGACGAGGAAAGAGTCAGACTCTCAAAAAAACTGATGGGTGCGTAAGTTCTACTTGACCAAAACTGAAGCCCCTTTAAATATGTCATGAGTGTCCTTTTCAGTGGCTTTGCGAAGTTTGCTGGCTTAGGTCTGTAAGCTCCACTCCCCCTTCCCTTGCTGAGCCCCACATGGGTCTTTTCTCATTTAGCTCTGTTTGGGCTGTTTTCAGTACAGAAAGACTTTTGTCACCCAGGTGGGGATTTGACACAGAGTCATCTTCCTTATCCCTCACGTCTTCCCTATGTGACCCATAAGAAGGTGAGGTCTCCCGTTTTTTGTCCAATGGGCCATTGTGATTGATCCCAAGGATTCCTTAGTCCAAGGGAGACCCATCCTTGTCCAGTTTATGGTAAACAGTGATGGTTTCAGACGGTTAAGCACCTGCCTTCGTCTCAGGTCATGATCTCAGAATCCTGAGATCGAGCCCCACATCAGGCTCCTTGGTCAGCAGGGAGTCTGCTTCCCCCTCTCCCTCTGCTGCTCCCCCTGCTTATGTTCTCTCACTTGTGCTCTCTCTCTCTCAAATAAATAAAGAAAACCTTTTTTTAAAAAACAAGGATGGTTTCTGACCCATAGAAAATGTACTATAGATATGAAGAGCTGGTATAACAATTTAACCTGAAATTTGTGTATATCCCCTTCATGATTCCTGGTACCACGGATATCCTTGAAAAATGTGCATCTTGGCCTGATGGAAGAATGACTTCTATAGGAAAATGAGACTTACAAATAAAGGCAAAATCCCTAATTGCAACTCAGCACCCCACACACACAACACAGGTACCCAGAGAGGTTGTTTTGAAGACCAAGAGAGGACAAAAATTTTAAACTTGAAGGGAAGATCTCTAGTACCCATGGCAAGTAAGCATCTGTAGCAAAAGGGCCAAGCTTCTCGGCCTAGAAGAGGAGCAGGCCCTCATCCCTCTACTGGAACACCTCATGTGGCCATACAAGAAATCTGGTATCATCCACTAGGTCCCCAGGGAAGCAGACTCTGAGATGGAGTTGGTTCTCAAGAGGTTTAGCAGGGAGCACCCATGGAATAAACACCTGTGGAAAAGAAGGGAGAAAGACTGCAAGACTAGGCTTCAGCCCTATGGGGACTTCATGGGGAAGCTGTTCTGAGTTGGGATGAGAGATCTGAGCCTTTGATCCCCCATGATAATCAACCTCAGGATGAGGGCCACCGAAGAAGAGAAAATGACCTTGGATGAGGCCGCTCTCTTGGGTTGAGGCTGTCCAGGTGGGGGAGGGGGGGAGCGAGGAGGGAGGCTAACAGCTGAGGGCTATCTGCTGCCAGTACTTCCAGCAGCTGGCTTCTTAACTCCTTCCTTCCTGAGGGAGGATCTGTGAGGCACACCACAGCATCCTCTGCGTGGCAACCCCAACACCACCCCTGCGGGATGTTTTGCAAGCTCAGAATTTCCTTCCTCTTGAATTGCCACGAATTCCTTTATCAGATTACTTCAGTATAAGATAGGTAGATTTTTTTTAATTGTGGGAAAATATATTGATTCTCCCAGACCTTATCACTAAAGTTTTCTACTCTTAAAAAGGAACATTCTAGAAATAAGGTTCAAGAAATTCTGTTCACCAGGGGACGCAATCCCACCCCATATTAAATTTATTAATAATAAAAGCTACAAGGTGGATGAACTTCCAAAACACTGTGGTAGGTGAAAAACAACCAGACAGGAAAGGTCACATACTGCATGATTCATTTATGTGACATTATCTAAAATAGGGAAATCCAAACAGACAGCTCATCTGGTTGTTTTCAAACTGGACAGAGGTGGTGGGTGCACAATACTGTNGCCAGGGCTGCTTTGTATATGAAGTTTCCTTTTGGGAATGTTTTCAAACTGGACAGAGGTGGTGGGTGCACAATACTGTGAATGTACTCAATGCCACTGAATTATCTAAAAATTGTTCATCTTATGGTATGTCAATTTTGCCTGAATTTTAGGAAATGGGTTAAAAAAGACCTCTTCCCTGGATGCAGTCCATTGTGTTAAAATTAACCCTCTATTGTAGAAGCCTTCACTTTTAAGTACCTGGATGTTATTAAAATATTGTTACTCTGGGGCGCCTCGGTGGCTTCGTCAGTTAAATGTCTGACTCTTGATTTCAACTCAGATCATGATCTCAGGGTCCACACTGGATGTGGAGCCTGCTGATGATTCTCTCGCTCCCTCTCCCTCTGCCCCTCCCTCCCTTAAAAAATATATATAGTTATTCCGTCCTCAGCGTAACTTCATATTATATTAGGTGAGTCAGGTAAAACTATTTGTTTTCAAAATCAACCTTCCTATTCATGTAGTCGACACTGAATGGGAACAAAATTATACATAATTATACATAACGATAAGTAACTCCTTTAAACATGGGAGGTAATTTCTATTTGTAGGAATATTTTCCTTCAAAAGGTGTTTGGAGCACTCTGATTCACACGCCATTAAAAGTTTGTTGAAACAGGGGTGGGGGCTGGCTCAGTCAGTGGAGCAGATGACTCGTGAGCTCCAGGTTGTAAGTTCAAACCCCACCTTCGGTGTAGAGACTACTTAGAAATGAAATCTTAAAAATAAATTAATTAATTACATAAAATAAAAATAACTTGATGAAAATCATTCCTCTCTTCTTGGTAAAACATGAAGAATTGCATCTGAATATTTCCTTTAATGTGTTTGGTAATGAGTGACAGAAAGCATAACAGTGTGAATAGATTTGTTTGAAGCTAACACGTAGGTAAATTAAACTATATTGAAACAAATAACATCCCTGCATCCCCATCACCACCCCACAACTACAACCCAGCATCGTCTGGAATTCCAAGAGAGATATAACTCTGAAGTAAAAAGAATAGCCCAAAAGCCATGAAATAGTGAAGATACCACAACGTTCAAAGAAGGAAAGACACAAGAGTTTAAAATATGCTAATAGCAAAAATCCCTGTTTTAGACAACTGAGAGCCAAATCACTACCCCTCCCCCACACTCTCTGATAAAAGAACCACTTCTAAATGTCATTGTTTTTCTAAAGCGTTCCAAATTTGACAATTTTGTATAAAATGCTTTCTAAATTTCAAAACACATTTAAGACGTACTATATAGCGAAATACAAAATTTTTTAACATTTACCTTATTTTTCAAGAATGCAATTTTGTTTTTTTCTCTTCAGTTCAGTTACTTCAGACTGAAAATTTTTAAATTGGGGGCATGGCATTTTGAATTCCATACCAGAATTTGGATTTCTTCACCAGACCTAAATAGCCAAAGCTTTATGTAAATAGGACATAAAACAGTGCTTTAGAAGGAAATAAGCTACATTTGAAGTGTGTCGTGTTTGTAAAACAGAGATCTATTTCAGATAAATTGACTCCCCAAAAAACCCTAGGTGATCCCAAAATATATACCAATCAACAGAAGAGTCTCTACTTAATCTTTCTACACAGTATCTAAGTACATAATATCTGGCATTCATTGTGTATTAATTTAATTAATTCTATTTTATCTTGATATCCTCTGGATATTTTCTCAATCATACCTGGATTTTGGAATTTCACATTTGTATAGCATCAATGTAGTGCACATCTGAACTTGTCCTCAATTATTTTGGAAACTGGAATTCTGCCTCAGAGTAGAATTAATTAATTAATTAAGGATCATAAATAAATGATATAAATAAATAAGGATCATACACCTAAAATAGTTAAATTGGCAAACTTTATATGATATATATCTTTCCAACAGAAAGAAAGAAGCCATAAAGAGGGATTAATCTATCTATGAGAGGGAGAAAGAAAGTGACAGGTGTTTCTGATTATTTTCCCCACAGAAATATAAAACTAAGTGTAGACCACTCAACATTTACAATGCTGTGATCAGAGCACTTACAAATAGCAATTCCAGTAAAAATACTAGTACAATCAGAGGGACACGTTATCTTCTTAATAAATTATGTATTAAAATAAAAGGATGAAGGTAGCTTCATGGTGATTTAAGAAGGATTGAGCTGCTGAGTTAGGGCAGCAAAGGCAATGATTCAGACCAGGCAGAAAGTGTAATAAGCACTTCCCACCTCCTGGAGGCTGGCATTTCGGCTTGCATGTCTAAAAACTCAAACTAGGGACGCCTGGGTGGCTCAATCCATTAAGCTTCTGCCTTCAGCTCAGGTCATGATCCCAGAGTCCTGAGATCGAGCCCTGAGTCAGGCTCACTGTTCAGTGGGGAGCCTGTTTCTCCCTCTCCCTCTGCCTGCTGCTCCTGTTTGTGCTCTCTCTGTTAAATAAATAAATAAATAAATAAATAAATAAATAAATAAAATCTTTAAAAATAATAATAAATAAAAATAAAAACTCAAGCTTATTATTCCTCTCTCCAGAGTTCTTAGAACTCGGGGATGCTGGTTCATGCTCATAAACTCACCAGGAATTGAAGTATGTGGTCTAGGCTCACACAAAACTCTCATGGTGGCTGTACATTCTGACGGACCAGAGCAGCCCATTATTTAGACAAATCAGCACAGAAAATCAAACTTTTAGACTCCTTTCTGGACACGGACTTAGAGGGAAGGGATTTGGTTTAATGAACTCAGTTCTGAAAGTCTGATGCATCCTTCTCCAAAACAGGTATGTAGACACCAAGCCATGCAAATGTTTGTAGCCCGGGGGTAGGGTGTGTGTCTTATGACCAGTGGCTGGTGGGCGTTGCCGTGGTAGCCACGTGGGTTTTTCCTACACTGCCATGATGGACCACTCTCCCACTTCGGGGGGCTGCATGTTTTCCTGCTCACATTCATATTTTAAATCAGATTAAAATGAACTCTTGCCGTGAAATGACAGAAAATTTGGAATTTACTCTAAGATACTTAGAAATCAAGTAGGAGAGATAAACAAGTTTGGAGAAACATAGATCATTATTAAGCCTGGGTAACGGGTATTATTATACTATTCTCTTTAGTGTATGTTTGAATAGTTCCATTAAAAATATGTTTATATTATCTCTTGATGTCTTGGTGAGAGTCTGTCTCTCTCAGGATATCATATTGGTCACCAATATGAGTTAGACTCTTTTCTTTTTTTTAATTTATTTGACAGAGAGAGCGAGATTACAAGTAGGCAGAGAGGCAGGAAGAGAGAGAGGGGGAAGCAGGCTCCCTGCAGAGCAGAGAGCCCGATGCGGGCCGTGATCCCAGGACCCTGAGATCATGACCTGAGCCGAAGGCAGAGGCTTTAACCCACTGAGCCACCCAGGCGCCCCACAATTAGACTCTCTTAACTCAAATCCCACTTCAGCCATTCGCTAGGTGAGATCTGGAACAAGTTACTGGGCCTGTTTGTGCCAGCTTCTCCAACTATAAATGCTGGTAGTGATGAAACTTATCTCGTATGGTTTTTGTAAACACTGTGCATGACATCACGCATGGAAAGTGTTTGGCAGTATCTGGCATATCACAATCACTCAATAAATGATAGTTATCATTACCTATGACATATTGATTCTATATAGCTCTGTGGCCAATATATTTCTGCTCTCCAATTTGAACTCCCAAGCCAACCACAAGGCCCATTTTTATATAACACATGCTTTGCCTGCTCAACAAAATATTCTCTTCTGTATCTCACTGAAATCTCCTCAGTTTCATTCCTCCAAGTGAAAGACCTGCGGGTCCCCTTACCCAAGAATTTAACACTGCCACTGGATGCAAACAGCAAGAGGTTTATTTCCACGCAGGTACCGGCGGGTGGTCGGCAGCTCCAGCTAACCGAGCACACCGACCGGAGAGAAACAGGGTCTTATATAGGACGGCACAAACAAGTTTTGGGTGGGGCGCAACTGATTGGTTGACAATTTGAACTTTGAAAAAGGCATACTTGGAGTTTGCTGATTGGTTTTGAGTACCCGCGCGCGCGAAGTGAGAGGCGGGAAGGGGGAACAAGCTGATTGGTTCTGAGGGCCCGCTCGCGCAAGAGAGGGGAACAAGAAGGGGGAAGGTAGGAAAGCCATCATGGCGTCTCTATTATTTCTATAAGCCAAGCAGTGACAGTAAAGCAAAAGAGCAATTAATATGCGACTAATAACCCGATTAATAACCTAATTTATACCTAAAAGCCAGCGGTTTACAGAAAAGCAAAAAAAGCGGTTAGTTATCCTATCTACCTTCTAGGNTAATCTCCATCCCAACAATATAGAAGAGAAGGGTGGCCCCTTCTCCCTCCGCACCACAGTCAATCCCACCAACCCCAAATCCAGACTCGATGCCTCACCTGGGAATCTTCTCCCGGGGAAGAAACAGACTAGTCCTCTCTTTTCAGCTCATCTGAAAACAAGAAGCCAAAGAAATTTAACAAAATCAGCTTTGCTACATAAAGCCTTTACTTCAGAAGGTTAGAATTAAAGGGTAAGAAATTCTGACTGACAATTACCCCGAATCACCTACGGAAATGACTTTTTAAAAAAAAAATCTTTACTACCTAATTTTATGATAATCATTAGTATTTGAAAAAAGGTGATTTTGTTGAGTTATACTTAAAACTACAAATTCTAACTAAATTTGTGACTCCATCCATAGAGATGAAAACAAGCTTAATGGTCCAAATAGTCAAAAAAAATCAAGGAACGTCGTTTTTACTTTGCCTATTTGAGTTTTTCCAAATTCACCAATTGGATGTCATTTCCCCATTCAAGCGTGTAACTCAAGTATATCAATGTCACTGGAATAATTGGACCATTGTCCCTTTCCTGTAACCCTACACGTCTACCCAACTGGCTCGTGCTGGGGCTGACTAACTGGTAATGCTAACTAACCAGTGGGGGAGGCTGGCCGGGAGCTTGGGTTATGCCCAGTGCCTGCAGGACAGAATTCAGGTTAAGAGGCAATGACTTTGTATCAGCAAATACATATTCCACTTGGAACCTGGTCTTTCGCTCCCTCTGCCACCCCCGTGTACCCCCACGAACCATTGGATGTCAAGTGCAAACTCTCTCCTGTTTCTCCCAAGCAACCTTTCCTTAGAACCAACTAATCCTTCCCCATGTTACCCACTATCCAAGTAATGAATGAGACCATTTTTATTTTGCAATTTTTTTTTTATTTTAGGATTTCCAAACTTACCCGAAGGTAGAGAAAAGAATAGAATTAACCAACCAACATATAATGTATCTGTCGCTGGCCTAAACCATTATTATCATGCTTCCAATCCCGTTTCACGTCCTCCCCTCCTTTCCCTTCCCCTCCCCTTTTCTTTAAACTGGAGTTTTTAAAAGCAAATCCCAAATATCGATCCTTCCCTAATAGGGAAGGACATTTTTTTTTTTAAAGTCACTGCCCTGCTATGATCACACTGAATGACAAGTAATTCTTGAGTAACATCTGCTAATACCCAATCCATTTTCAAACCTCTCAATTGTCTCAAAGCTGTGACAAGAGTCAGGGTAGAAGCTGGGATTCGAAACCAGGCAGTTGGACTCCAGCAGAGCCTAAAACTCATGAAAGGAGAGAGCCCACCAAGCTCTCTGCAGGAACCGACAGGAGAGGTCAAAATAAACAGGGGGAGAGGATGTAGGGGAGCCTTGAGCAGACAGATTGTTGGTAACTCAGCAAAGTGGCCTCAATCAGGAAGGAACGGACAAACTCCAGAAGACCAAGTTTGGAGGCTACAGATGGAAACGGGGGAGGGCAGGCCCTCGCTCGATGAGAGGAGTAAGGAGACCCCCCAGGAATGCAGCTCTGATGCGGAGAGCATTTGGACTTGCGGGTCCCCACGATCTGACTCCCACTGGGGCAGAGGGCAGACAAACCTGGGGTCCGCGCCAGAGCTGAGAAAACGGGGCGGTGACGCCGCTGGGGGCAAAGCAGACACTAACCGACAGGGGGCGCTGGTTCCCAAACAAATCATAAATAGCATTGTCCGCAAGATTCAAAATGTCCCTTTGGATAACCGGAGATATAAATATTCTTTTGGATAATTGTCATAAAACAAGGGATAGATGATCACCAGCTTTTACTCTAATACACCTTTCTGGAATATGGTTTTAAATCTTCCTGCCCGTTGATAAATTTCAAGGGGCAGCTACTTCAAGGAAGTGGATGTGATTTGAAGTTTGGTTCAATAGCGAACGGGCAAGAAGGAATTCTTGAGAGGTTTCTGGTGCGAAAAAATGTGATTTTATTCTAGCAGGGGACAGGGCCCACAGGCAGAGGAGCTGCCCCTGAGTGTGGGGTGACTGACTACATATTTTAAGTTTGCGGAGGGAGGGGAGGTAGAGATAACATAGGTTTCTAAGGAATTTCTGTAGGCTCAAAACAGGGTGTTACAGGGCCTTGAAGATTTAGCGATTGTCAAGATACCACTGCTTTTAGTCTTTAGTGAAATACAACATGAAGGCATCCAGGCAGCCATGAACTCTTTGAGGAAAGGCACGTCCTGCGCGTCTCAGGTACGTATCTGTGGCTGCAAGCTGTAAGTTTCACTTAAACTACATTTTTCTTGCCTTTGTTCTCCTCATCAAAGTGAAACCCTTGTAAACGAGGAGTGCAGAAGAAATACTAAGAGAAGAAACTAAAGCTCAAGTGGAAACTTTGCAGCCAAGTCTTGGCTTCCCAAGAAGGCAGTGTCCAGAAAGGCTCGTGTCCCACAATTAATCACAAGATGACACTTTTTTGAGCCAAGCCTTGGGATGGTGGTGGGAATAAAAGGGGCTGATATATCACTGGATATAGGCATGTGGCAACTGCGAAATGCACCCCTCAGGCCTTGGGGAGCATAGTTAATTGCCATCTCGACCCTAGCAGGAGATTAGCAGCTGTTCTTTATACCTGCTATTCCCATATTGATTTGTTTGTTTGTTTGTTTGTTTTTAGTAAGCTCTATGCCCAACGTGGGGCTCGAACTCACCACTCTGAGATCAAGAGTTGTATGCTCTACCAACTGAGCCAGCCAGGTCCCCTATTCCATTATTCTTTACAGTTCTCCTCACTTCCTATTAGCCCGTCTCTCATCGCTCCCATCCCCTGTGATAGCTCATAGTGCGAGATACAGATTTGAGGTCAGAGTTTACCATTTCTGCTCGCAGGGACTCAGACACCACCACTCTCCAGGGGCTTATACGAAGCCTGATCACAGGCATGGAATCCGATGCAACAGCATCCAATCAGGTGACCCTGTTCCCAGTAAAAGGTGTGAGAGTGGGTCCCTGACCTTGAAACCATCCATTGTTGCACACATGGTGCTTCTAGAAGGAGCCAGTCCCACAGAGGACTAGAACGACCAGTGCACCGCTGAAGTGCCAGTAACCTTCTGAAAGGATGGAACCATGTCAGGATGCCTTTCCCCAAAGGCTTTGAGAATATTTCTGGGAACCAATGAGTGGAAGAGGGAGTGGTCCTACTTACCATCACCTCCAAAGCTCCACTGTGGGACTTGGTGCTTCCCATCCATTTCTGAATCTTGCAGCAGTGGAAGTCCTGGTCCCAAAGGAGGCAGGCCTTGCCAGGGGACCCAGGAAGATCCCAATGAACTACGAACTATGGCCAAGTCCAGGGCCCATTGGCCTGCCTGTGTGCAGGCACGAGCTGATGAAAAAAGGACTCTCTCTGGCCAGCAGGAGGAGCAGAGGTACTTTTAGACAGTGAGGACAAGGAGCGCACATGTGGAACCCAGGTCATCTGCCAAGTGTCCCCTGGGACCCTGGGGCCCCACTGTGCTGTGAATGTGCACATGCAGCAAACCTTCCCTTTGCCTCCTGCTCACTCCTGTCTTTGTCCCTCTTTCACAAATGTCCCACTTGCTCCACGCCCTGAAGGCTGCTGCTGTCTTCCTGGGCTCCCCACCTCTATAGGCATATCCCCAACGTCTCATGCACATCTCACCCCATCTTGGCACCTGCTTCCCAGAGGACCTGAACTAACACAAGCCATGAATAGAAGGAGCAGCATGTGGGTGGGGGAGGGAGAGCGTCCACAAGGGTCATCTGTATCAACAAACTCTTTTAACGTGCTTGATAATTGGAGTTGCTTTTTCCTCTGGACGTCTTTTTCTTCCTGTTATATGCCTTTAGCATGATGATCTTACCTTTTATGGCACTTAGAGCACTTAGGGAGCTTTAAATTTGTGTGTGGCTTGATTAACGTTTTTCTCTCTCTCTCTTGCTCTTGTAAGCTCTGTGGTGCAAGACGCGTGGTTTTTTTTTTTTCCAGTATCGCGCACCCAATTCTGAACACAATCCAGAGCACACAGGGGCTCAAAATTATTGAATCATTAAATTTATTCAGGAATATTTAGTCTGCAGCAAGATTTGCTAAGTGTAGTAGCAAGAGAACATTACTGACAGGACATTCTCATGTAATGTACAGAAGTCCTGAGGAGCAGACTTACGATTCTAGAACACAGATAATGGCCAGCTGTCCAATCATTGGTCAACAAGAAGATCTAATGAGGAGTGGTAGCTAAGTCTCATGCTACATGGGGTGGCTTCCACGCCTTAAGTAGAAATAAACACGTGACAGCACCATGGAGATTTATGGGGTTGTTTGCGGTCATTGGCATGAGGGAATTTGAAAAGCAAGCCCTTCCTGCCTCTTCATCTTCCCCACCAACCTGTGTCAGGGTTAGCCTGCTCTCTAAAGTGGCTTAACGCTTAGCAACTACGATATTATCACGTCCAGAAGGCCATTTTAAAGTGTCGTCTAGAAGGAAAAGATTTCTGATCTTTCCCCGTGAATAGCACAGACACAAAATGTACCGCTGTGTGTGTCTTCTTAGGGGCGACTGTGCACTTGGGCACACCCAAGAGTGAGCGTCTCTTTCATGCTGTCCTCCAGGCATCTAGTTAGTCTCACCCTGGTCCCGGCCCCGTGTGGGAGTCTGATAAAATGGCAGATTCGTGGGTTCCTTCCCAGAGCATGGTAAGTTACATACAGCTGTCACCAACTTAACGATGGTTTGACGTGATTTTCCTACTTCCTGTGGTGTGAAAGTGACAGACTTTCAGCAGAAACTGTACTTCAGATTTTGAATTTATCCCAGGCTGGTGATAGGCAGTACCTATTCTCTCGTGATGCTGCGGAGTGGCAGGGAGCGATAGGTGCCAATTAGCCACACAAGCAAGAGGAGAAATCACTGATACACTGATGACCATTCTGCACCCATACAACCACTCTGGTCTTCACTTTCAGCACAGTACTCAATAAATTACACGAGACAGTCAAGACCTCAGTGTAATGCAGTCTTTGTGTGAGCTGATCTTGCCTAACTGTTGGCTAATGGAAGTGTTCTGGGCATGTTTAAGGGAGACGAGGCTAAGCTACTGATGTTCAATAAGTTGGGTGTTATTAAATGCATTTTTGACTTAATGATATTATCAAGTAATAATGGGTTTATCAGTACATAACGCCTTTTTAAGCCAAAGAAGATCTGTACTTTGCACTGAGAATTACTAATAAAGAAAAGAAAATATCTACTTGAATTGAAGTGGGAATAAGTCAATTGAAAGACGTTTAAGACAAAAAAATGAATGCACATAATTTATAAAAGGCATTTCAGAAGTCGGGATCAATGTCCAAAAAAGTCAGTTGAAGGCAGAATACTGAACCCTAATACATTCACATAACATTTAATTTAAAAATTTTGTTTGGTGGGGCACCTGGGTGGCTCAGTCGTTAAGCATCTGCCTTTGGCTCAGGTCATGATCCCAGGGTCCTGGGATCAAGCCCCTCATTGGGCTCCCTGCTCAGCAGGAAGCCAGCTTCTCCCGCTCCCCCTGCTTGTGTTCCCTCTCTCGCTGTGTCTCTCTGTCAAATAAATAAATAAAATCTTAAAAAAAATTTTTTTTTGTTTTGCATCAAAAGGAGAAACATGAAGAAACAGGACTACTTTACACTGGAAATCAAGACACAAATCAACTATTTCTAAGAAATACTGGACATGACTTTATTTTCCTTTGGATCAAGAAGCTTGATACAAATCTAACTTCATGTATAAAACAAATCATACATCAATAATTACCATAAAGCATTATGGTTCCAAAAGCATGATATCTATCAAGAGATGAGTCACTGTATATCTCTGGCTTTAAGAATCATCATGATGCCAGAATTTAGACTTATTGCCCACCTTTACAATTAAATATTAAAACTTTTTGGGAGATCACGATACCTCTATTATTAATTTGAAATTATTTCATTTTTCAATTATTTTGCTTAGAAATAAAAGGCATAATCATAAAGTATGTTAAGCCCCATTCCTAAAAAAGAAATCTTTAATCACAGGCTAAACAGTATTGTTTGGGGCTTAAACATGCATTCTTTCAAGAATAGTTTTTGCATAGGCATGATTGATAACATTAAAAAGGCAGAAAGTGATCGTTCCGTTCATATTATCGGCTCCTGGAAAGTGCCATATTGCATTCTTGAGATATTAAGGCATTTGGAGACAAAAGATGCCTCTAGTTTCCTTAGCTTAGAGCTTGCCTTTAGTCCTGAAAGCCTCCTTCAGCTGTTTGACGACAGAAAGGTCCCCTGCGCCGTCAGGCCAGTTGTCGTGATCTGGTGAGTAAGCGGAAAACCTCATGTCAAGCGTGAATCGATTAACCTCCTTCATCCTCTTAGTTTCCAACAGATCCTCTTCTTATTTTCCCTGATTCACCTCTTTTCTTTTCTCAGCAAGAAAAAATAACTCATTAGGATAATTGGTATAGGTCTTGAGAAAATCCTGGTTTTGAATCCCAGACCTGCCACGTACTAGCTTTTCCAAATTTGGAGAGGTTCCTCCTCCTGAGCCTGTTTTCCTGGGGGGTGGGGAGGTAACAACATCTGCTCTTCTAAAGTTGTGAAAATTAAATGTGGCAGCCTATGTAGAGCGCTCGGCGCACCGCAGCTGTTCCATACAGTATTTCCTTAGGAACCAGGATGACTTTAAAGCCATGTGCTTACTTTGTACCGGCCACACAGAGCTGCCTGTCCAGCAACCAGTCCCTCATCCTCTCTTTCCAAGAGCCTCCACCTGCACTTGGGAAAGCCATGAGTTTCTGGGGAAGTGGCCCAACTTTGATCATCGACCGAGCTAAGTCAAGCCGTGCACTCCATCCCCCCCCCCGCCCCCCGGCTCTGACCACTGGATGGGGAGAGCCATGCACGTCAGCTGGTCCAAAACAGAGTAGGTCTCAGAATTGTGCCAGAAATGCTGTAAGATGTCATTCCTCTCCCTTCTCTCTGTCCAGCTGACTGGGGCTTTTGGGTGGCAGGCAGCCTCCCTGCAACCAGGAGAGTCCGTCTTAAGATACAGCCAACAGAAGCAAAAACAGAGGGAAAAGAAAAAAAAACATTGCCCCTGATGAGCTCGGTGAGCAGATGATTCAAGTCTGGCTGACTGTTCAGTTATGTGGGCCAATAAATGCCTTTCCTGCTCAGGCCAGTATGAGCTGCAGCTAAAAGCATCCTATCTGACACAGGGCTTTAAATGCGCATGATCTAATTTAACACTTCCAACCGATTATGCAATAAATGCTGTAAGTGACCTCCCTTTACAGAAAGGATAATGGAAGCCTACAGAAATCAATTTTCCCAAGATCACACAGCTAGTAAGGGTCTGCCAGGCCTTCCACCCCAGGCCTTGTCACTCCTGGGCTGACAATCTTCAAGAAAACGCAGGACAGAAAGGTTCGGTATTCCCACTCGTTATTGGGGGAGTGGGGAGGGAGTATATTCTCT
This sequence comes from Ailurus styani, assembly GCA_002007465.1. Lineage (NCBI taxonomy): Eukaryota > Metazoa > Chordata > Mammalia > Carnivora > Ailuridae > Ailurus > Ailurus styani. The sequence goes on from LNAC01000275.1 coordinate 1,580,778, forward strand.
CTCTCTCTCTTTTTTTTTTTAAGATTTTATTTATTTGTCAGAGAGAGAGAGAGAGAAAGAGCACAAGCAGGGAGGAACAGCAGGCAGAGGGAGAAGCAGGCTCCCCATTGAGCAAGGAGCCTGATGCAGAACTCGATCCCAAGACCCTGGGATCATGACTTGAGACCCAGGCAGCTGCTTAACCGACTGAGCTACCCAGGCATCCTGGAATGGTGAGGGGAGTATATTCTTGAAAAATCGCTGTAGCTGATTTCACCAAAAACTTAAAAAATATCTTTACACTAATAATTACAGTGTTTGGGGAGGCTGGGTGGCTCAGTCAGTTGAGCGTCCAACTCTTGGTTTCAGCTCAGGTCTGATGTCAGGGTCGTGAGATCAAGCCCTGTGTCAGACTCCATGCTCAGCAAAGAGTCTGCTTGAGATTCTCTCTCCCTGTCCCTCTGCCTGCCCCTTCTCCCATGTTCTCTCTCTCTCTCACTGAAATAAATAAATCTTTAAAAAAATACACATGCATTACATCAACCACATTTTAATTTGCTAGTAGCCACTTAACACTCTTCAGCAACAGTGAAAATACCTTTGAATTTTATATTTGTGGCAATGTCTATATTTGATTGAGCCTTATAAAACTATTGGTTTTGTATATTAAAAATGGTTGAATATAGCAAATTCATAAGGTTTCACTCAATATATATCCCAAAGATAATATAAAATAGTACCATAGCACCCCTACCCACCTAACAGGTCTGAGTCTTCTGCTCAGGCATACAAGCCACTTATTAAAGAAACAAAGAGGAATTAAATCTTAAAAATACACAGCAATCTCTTGCCTCTTTTCTGTCTCTTCCTTATACATATATACTCATATCGAGAATATTTTTCAAGGTAAAAATTCCACCAACCTATACAAGGCAATTTTTAAAAAATACATAAAGCTGTGCGCTATGATAAAAAATAATTAGACATTTCCTTTGGGAACATTTCCTTTAAAGATCCTATCAGGAATATAAATATTTTGTACATTTTTTATGTTCCGTGAGAGAAAACCCTAATCTTTTCTGTAACTGCTTCAGAAATTTTGAAAACTTTGGCGCCTGAGTGGCTCAGTCAGTTAGGCATCTCTTTTCAGCTCAGGTCATGATCCCAGGGTCCTGGGATCAAGCCCTGCATCAGGCTCCCTGCTCAGAGGGGAGTCTGCTACTCCCTCTCCCTCTGCTCCTCTCCCTGCTTGTGTTCTTTCTCTCTCTCAAATAAATAAATAAAATCTTAAAAAAAAGAAAGAAATTTTGGGAACTTGAACCTGAAAAGGCATAAAGTTAGTGACTGCTCATTTCTTGAGGGCTCACCTGGTACCTCAAATAGGCGCGTATACAAAGACTGGCCCCCGTCCACATCCACCAATTGTCCAGTGATATAGGAAGCTGCAGGGGACAGTAGGAAGCAAACCAGCGGGGAGATCTGGAAACAGAAGCACACATATGCACACAGAAAAGCAGATGCTCCCCACCTGGGGCTGCTTCCCTGCCCATGGAAACACAGCCCGAAACACACGACTCTAACATGCAGTCTACAGTCTGTGTGCACCCTAACCTGACAGAACACAGACAACTAACCGTCTTTTTCTATTTCAGCACCGTTAAAAAATATGTGACTAGTGCAGCAAGACATGAAGGAGCCTACACAGTGTCAAATAAGCTACACATGGTAAATAAGCCAAAAGCAAACATAGTGTTTGATTTTTCCCAAACCACCCCGTTCCTGCCACACCTCTCAGTGCCCACCATAACTCACGTTCCACCCCACCATGTGCCTTTTATGTTTTCATCCTTGATGAAACACAGTGTGTCTGTGGAACATGAAGCTGGCATCTAGGCAATAGTCCTGCAGGCTGCAAGGCCAGGAACTGAGACTACAGGAGCTTTCTATGAGAGAGACTGCAGAAGCCCACCGCACCCCCTAAAACTTCAGAGGTAACTGATAACGGTGACAACACCTACTCCCAAAACCAAAAAGAAAGAGAAAAGATTTCACGGGATATCAATGAACTCTCTGGGAGGCTCTTGGCACAGCCAGAGTTTCTCAAAGGGAGATCCCAAATACGGGCATTAGACTCTTCGGGGTACGTTTATAGAAACACCAGATTCCTCGGTCCTACTTGAGACCTGAATTGTAAGCTCCAGGGTCAGGTACCCAGAATCTGCTACTTGATGAGGCCCCCCAGCAGGAGTAAGACTAAGGGGAGGCTAATGAGGTGCTTAGGGTGCAATATTTAAGGAAGCCCTCACTCCTGGGGCAGACCCCGGGCTCACATAACCCTGAGAGTGAGCACGTCCTTAAGTTTTACGTCCATGCCTAGCTTGCCTCGCCTCAGTCTGGGTCCTGCATCCAGAGTGTTCGCTTTACCTGGCTATGCCTCTGTGAGGCCGGAAGACCCTGGAGGCTAGGCATAGCCTTCTGTCTGTCCTTGTGCCCCCAGAAGCTAGTGCAGACCTGCACTAAAACAGAGGCACTAGCCATACGGTACAACCCACTTTTCACATGGCTAGTCGGAATGGAGATGTGCTGTAAGTATAAAACACACACTAGACTTTGAAGACTTGGTATGGAGAGAAGGAGGCAAAATCTATAGAAGAACATAACATGGTGTTGTAGATATACTGGGTTGAATAAAACCTTATTAATAATAATATATATGATTATTTCTATTATTATCTATTGCATACTAAATTACTGCCACAATATTAATTTCATCTTTTTACTTTTCTTAAATGTGGTTACTGGTTAGTTTACGGGTACATATGTAACGATTATGATATTTCTCTTGGACAGCACTAGCACAGAGAATTAATCATGGAAAAGTTTCCCCATCCCTGAGGAAGGGCAGATAGTTCAGAGCGATGGTGGAAGGTAACCACCAGAACTGGTCTTAGTCTGTGTAATCAATCAACGACGACTCACTGTGTATATCAGGAGGACTTACCCCAATAAGCTCCTTTCTGAATACCAGCCAAACAAGAACCCTCTCATCCCAGTAACCATGACCTCCAAGTCTGCAAACCCTAAAACCACACCAGCTCCATAAAGAGAAAGAGCCAAACTCTGCTCTGTTCAGAGAGGCTGTGCCTGACTAATGTGAACATGGCTTTGTGCTGAATTTTGTTTGAAATATTGACTGATGGCCTCTTACATTGAGCATAAAATAAGCACTCAATAAATGTTTACAGAGTGAAGGATCTTCATGCATCTCTTCCCCTAAAATGAAGGGATGTCGCATCACCCGGCTCCTGCTACAGCGTTTTGCCCACAGATTAGGCACCACTGAATTGAAACTATCTGCTAAGTAAAAGATAGATAAACACTCATGATGCCTGGTTTACTTTGGGAGCTCAACATGGAGCTAAACTGAACTAATACAATTTTTATAATTACCAAATTAACGAGGCACTCATCTATCTTCAGATAGATTCTTAACTTTCACTTTAACGAAATCCATTGGATGGATGGACTTGAGGAACCAAGCCATTCACAAGAGTTTTATCAATCGGTAAGCACGATTAAAGACTAGGACCTTTTATCCACTTCCTATGTGGGTAACACTTCTTTTATCTGTTTACTTTCAGCTCTGTTTATTAAAGATCACAGGGATTTTAGATAAGCAAGCTGGGGTTTGAATCTCAGTACCGTGAGCCATGTATAGCCTTAGGCGAATTACTGCGTCTCCTTGGCCCTTTGTTTGTTTGTTTGTTTGGTTTTAAGATTTTATTCATTTATTTGACAGAGAGAGACACAGCGAGAGAAGGAACACCAGCAGAGGGAGTGGGAGAGGGAGCAGCAGGCTTTCCCGGAGAGCAGGGAGCCCGATCCCAGGACCCTGGGATCATGACCTGAGCTGAAGGCAGATGCTTAACGACTGAGCCACCCAGGCGCCGCCCCAAGTTTCTTAATTTTGTAAAGTAAGTAGGGTCTGCCAAATGCTGAGGTCATTTCCAAAAGATGTTGAGTGACACCGTGCAAGCTGTGGCTATTCCTTTTAAAACTACAGCTATGGAGGCGCTTAGGTGGCTCAGTCAGTTAAGTGTCTGCCTTCAGCTCAGGTCATGATCCCACTGGGATCGGGTCCCGCACTGGGCTCCCTGCTCAGCAGGGTGTCTGTTTCCCCCTTCCGTCAGCTACTCCCCCCTGCTCATGCGCTCTCTCTCTCTCCAATAATAAAATCTTAAAACAACATCAACAACAAAACTACAGCTTCGTTCTGACCCTCCTGTCTCTACCCCAGGGACTGTCACTTATTGTCACTTACTGTCAGCTCACTGATAAGCAGTTCACCCAATGCCCTGGTGTGAATGTACTCCCCCCACTGATGATTAGCCTGGGTAATCAGAATATCTTAGAAACATGACCTAGGGATGCTAGGACAATCAAACAGAGGCATCCCCTTGTTCTGCATCTCACAGAAACTCCCAGCCTCTCCCCTTCCGCTCACAAGCAAACTATGCGAAGGTTTCACCTCCACCAGTCAAAGCATAGTCAGCAAACCCCTGGGTCTTTCCAGGTGATTTGCAAGGACAAAACCATTTTGATTATGATACTAGGTCTTTGTCTTTCTCCCTGTGTTGACATTTGCAGTAATGGTGCCAGAGCAATGGTGGGAAAAACTGTTGGAGCCTCAGCGCAAATCGCAGCAGGAACATGAAATGAAACTAGTGGTCACTCTTCTTTACCAGCAAGTACACATGGGGGGAAAGCCTGTTCACATTAGAGCATCCTCGATGAAGAAGCAAAAATTACTCATTGTGCTGATCTTGACCACTGGGTACAATATCCTTTTTAATATCTAGTGTCATGAACTGGGAACCGCACATCGAGCTTTTCTGCTTCATATGGGAGTCTAACAGCTGTGAACTGAACTAGTCACTCTCTCTGTGAAATCCATTTGTTACCTGAAAGAACCACAGTATGGTTATTCACACCATGGTACTTGGCAGACTTTTTTTTTTTTTTCACAAATGAGTGAAGTGAGAATGTCACTTCATAGGAAAACAACTTTGGTTTTTGTATTTGTTGTCAATGACAAGATCTGAGTTTGCAAGTGAAAAGCAGAATTTTGGAAGACATGAGCTTGACAGTTTCGTAATATTTCAAGATTTTTCTGAAGAGACCCAGTGGTGATATTAACAGATGTGATCTTTTATTTATTTTCATTATTTTATTTAAATTCAATAACATAGAGTATATTATTGGTTTCAGAGGTAGAGGTCAGTGATTCATCAGTCTCATATAACACCTAGTGCTCATCACATCACGTGCCCTCCTTAATGCCCATCACCCAGTTACCCCATCCTCCTCCCCTCCAGCAACCCTCAGTTTGTTTCAAATGGTTAAGTTTCTTATGGTTTGTCTCCCTCTCTGATTTCATCCTGTTTTATATTTCCCTCCCTTCCCCTATGATCCAATGTTTTGTTTCTTAAATTCCACATATGAGTGAGATCGTATATTTGTCTTTCTCTGATTGACTTATTTTGCTTATTTTCCTCTAGTTCCATCCACGTCATTGCAAATGGCAAGACTTCATTCTTTTTTCATAGCTGAGTAATATTCCAGTGTGTGTGTGTGTACATACATATACATACACACACCACATTTCTTTATCCATTCATCTGTCGATGGACATCTGGACTCTCTCTATATTATGGCTATTGTGGACATTGCCGCTATAAACATTGGGGTGCAGATGCCCTTCTGGATCACTGTGTTTGCATCCTTAGGATAAATACTAGTGCAATTGCTGGGTCATAGGGTATACTATTTTTAACTTTTTGAAGAACCTACCTACTGTTTTCCAGAGTGGCTGTACCAGTTTGCATTCCCAACAACAGTGTAAGAGGGTTCCCCTTTCTGCACATCCTCGCCAACATCTGTTGTTTTCTGAGTTGCTAATTTTAGCCATTCTGGCGGGTGTGAAATGGTATCTCATTGTGGTTTTGATTTGTATTTCTCTGATGGCTAATGATGTTGAACATTTTTTCATGAGTCTGTTAGCCATTCGTTTGTCTTCTTTGGAGAAATGTCTGTTCATGTCTTCTACCCATTTCTTGACTGGATTTTTTTGTTTTTTGGGTGTTGAGTTTGATAAGTTCTTTATAGATTTTGGATACTAGTCCTTTATCTGATATGTCATTTGCAAATATCTTCCTCAGTTATGTTGGTTGTCTTTTAGTTTTGTCAATTGTTTCCTTTGCTGTGCTAAAGCTTTTTATCTTAATGAAGTCCCAGTAGTTCATTTTTGCCCTTGCTTCCCTTGCCTTTGGCAATGTTTCTAGCAAGAAGTTGCTGCACCCGAGGTCGAAGAGCTTGCTAGCAGCCTATGTTCTCCTCTAGGATTTTGATGGATTCCTGTCTCACATTTAGGTCTTTAATCCATTTTGAGTTTATCTTTGGGTATGGTATAAGGAAATGGTCCAGTTTCATTCTTCTGCATGTGGCTGCTCAATTCTTCCAGCACCATTTGTTGAAGAGACTGTCTTTATTTCCTGCTTTGTCAAAGATTAGTTGACCATAGCATTGAGGGTCCATTTCTGGGCTCTCTATTCTGTTCCACTGATCTATATGTCTGTTTTTGTGCCAGTACCATACTGTCTTGATGATTACAGCTTTGTAATACAGCTTCAAGTCCAGAATTATGATGTCATCTGCTTTGGTTTTCTTTTTCAACATTCCTTTGGGAATTTGGGGTCTTTTGTTGTCCCATACAAATTTTAGGATTATTTGTGCCAGTTTTGTGAAAAAAGTTGATGATATTTTGATAGGGATTGCACTGAATACGTAGCTTGCTCTAGGTAGCATGGACATTTTAAGAATATTTGTTCTAATCTGTGAGCATGGAATATTTTTCCATTTCTTTGTGTCTTCCTCAATTTCTTGCATGAGTACTTTATAGTTTTCTGAATACAGATCCTTTGTCTCTTTGGTTAAGTTTATTCCTAGGTATCATACGGTTGGGTGTAATTATAAATGGGATCAAATCCTTAACTTCTCTTTCTTCTCATTGTTCATGTATAGAAATGCAATTGATTTCTGTGCATTGGTTTTATACCCTATCACTTCACTGAATTCCTATAGGAGTTCTAGCAGTTTTGGGGTGCAGTCTTTTGGGTTTTCTACACAGAATATAATGTCATCTGCAAAGAGTGCAAAAAAATTCTTCTTTGCCAATTCCGATGCCTTTTATTTCTTTTTGTTGTCTGATGCTGAGGTTAGGACTTCTAGTACTATGTCAAACACCAATGGTGATAGTGAACATCCTTGTTGTGTTCCTAACCTTAGGGTTAAAGCTCTCAGTTTTTCCCCATTGAGAATGATATTCGCTGTGGGTTTTTCATTGATGGCTTTTATGACATTGAGGTATGTACCCTCCATCCCTACACTGAGTAGTTTAATCAAGAAAGGATGCTGTACTTTTTTCAGCATCTATTGAGAGTATCATATGGTTCTTGTTCTTTCTTTTATTAATGTAGTGTATCACACTGATTGATATGAGGATGTTGAACCAACCTTGCAGCCCAGAAATAAATCCCAGTTGCTTGTGAAAAATAATCCTTTTAATGTACTGTTAGATCCTAGTGGTTAGTATTTTGGTGAGAATTTTTGCACCCATGCTCATCAGGGATATTGGTCAGTAATTCTCCTTTTTGGTGGGGTCCTTGTCTAGTTTTGGGATCAAGATAATGCTGGCCTCATAGAAAGAGTTTGGAAGTTTTCCTTCCATTTCAATTTTTTGCAACAGCTTCAAAAGAATATGCATTAACTCTTTAAATGTTTGGTAGAATTCCCCTGGGAAGCCATCTGGCCCTGGGCTCTTGTTTGTTGAGAGATTTTTGATTATTGCTTCAATTTCCTTGCTGGTTATGGGTCTGTTCAGGCTTTCTAGTCTTCCTGTTGCACTTTTGGTAGTCTATATGTCTCTAGGAATGCATCCATTTCTTCCAGATTGTCTAATTTGTTGGCATATTGTTGCTCATAATATGTTCTTATAATTGTTTGTATTTCCTTGATATTGGCTGTGATCTCTTCTCTTTCATTCATGATTTTATTTATTTGGGTCATTCTCTTTTCTTTTTGATAAGTCTGGCCAAGGTTTTATCAATCTTATCAATTCTTTCAAAGGACCAGCTCATAGTTTCATTGATCTGTTCTACTGTTCTTTTGAATTATATTTCATTCATTTCTGTTCTAATCTTTATTATTTCTCTTCTGCTGGTTTTAGGCTTTATTTGTTGGTCTTTCTCCAGCTAATTTAGGTGTAAGGTTAGGTTGTATATTTGAGAACTTGTTTCTTGAGAAAAGCTTGTATTGCTATATACTTTCCTCTTAGGACCGCCTTTGCTGTGTCCCAAAGATTTTGAACAGTTATGTCTTCATTTTCATTTGTTTCCATGATTTTTTTAAGTCTTATTTAATTTCCTAGTTGACCCATTCATTTTTTAGTAGGATGCTCTTTAGCCTCCAGGTATTTGAGTTCTTTTCAAATTTCCACTTGCGATTGAGTTCCAGTTTCAAAGCACTGTGGTCCAAAAATACGCATGGAATGATCCCTACCTTTTGGTACTAGTTAAGACCTGATTTGTGACCCAGTATGTGATCTATTCTGGGGAATGTTCCATGAGCACTTGGGAATAATGTATATTCTGTTGCTTTAGGATGGAATGTTCTGAATATATCAGTGAGGTCCATCTGTTCCAGTGTGTCATTCACAGCCCTGTTTCCTTGTTGATCTTCTGCTTGGATGATCTGTCCATTGCAGTGAGGGGGGCATGTGCCCTACTATTATTGTATTATTATCTATGTGTTTCTTTGATTTTGTTATTAATTGGCTTATATAATTGGCTGCTCCCATGTTAGAGGCATAAATATTTATAATTCTTAGATCTTCTTGTTGGAAAGACCCTTTAATTATGATATAGCATCTTTCCTCATCTTTTATTACAGTCTTCAGTTTAAAATCTAATTTGTCTGATATAAGGATTGCCACTCCAGCTTTTTTTTTGACGCCATTAGCATAATAAATGACTTTCCACCCCCTCACTTTAAATCTGGAGGTGTCTTTGGGTCTAAAATGACTCTTGCAGATAGCATGTTGACGGGTCTTGCTTTTTTATCCAAACTGATATCCCATGTCTTTTGATTGGAGCATTTAGCCCATTTACATTCAGAGTAACCATGGAAAGATATGAATTTAGGGCCACTGTATTACCTGTAAAGTTACTGTTTCTGTATATTGACTCTGTTCCTTTCTGGTCTATGTTACCTTTAAGCTCTCTTGCCATTTAAAGGATCCCCTTTAAAATTTCTTGCAGGGCTGGTTTGGTGATCACAAATTCTTTTAGTTTCTCTTTGTCCTGGAAGCTTTTTATCTCTCCTCCTATTTTGAATGACATTGTTGCTGGATAAAATATCTTGGCTGCATGTTTTTCTCATTTAGCACCCTGAATGTATCATTCCAATCCTTTCTTGCCTGCCAGGTGTCTGTGGATATGTCTGCTGCTAGTCTAATATTTCTACCCTTGTGGGTTATAGACCTCTTGTCCGGAGCTACTTTCAGGATTTTCTTTTTGTCTCTGAGATTTGCAAGATTCACTGTTATATGTTGAGGTGTTGATCTATGTTTATTGATTTTGAGGGGGCTTCTCTGTGTCTGCTGGTCTCGAATGTGTGTTTCCTTCCCCAGATTAGGAACGTTTTCAGCTATAGTTTGCTCTAATATACCTTCTGCCCCCTCCTCTCTTTCCTCTTTTTCTGGGATTCCAACTGTTCTAATATTATTTTGTTTTATGATATCTCTCAAATAAGATTTTGACTTATCTCTCAAATCCTCCCCCACGTGATCCAGTAGTTGTTTATCTCTCTTTTTCTCAGCTTATTTATTCTCTATCATTTTGTCTTCTATATCACTAATTCTCTCTTCTGCCTCATTTATCCTACCAGTTAGAGCCTCCATTTTTTAATGCATCTCATTACTAGCCTTCCTTATTTTTGATTTATTAGATTTTAGTTTCTTTTTTTTCTCCAGAAGGGGATTCTCTAGTGTCTTCTATGCTTTTTTCAAGCCCAGTAAGTATAATCGTTATTTTTGAACTCTAGTTTTGACATCTTACTTTTTATGGCCATACTGATTAGGTCCCTGACAATCAGTACTGCCTCTTATACTCTTTTTTTGAGGTGAGTTTTTCTGACTTGTCATTCATGCAGAAAGTGTTCACTTTTCTATTTGTAGAATCTAGCAATTCTTTTCTCAGATCTCTAGTTGAGTTCGCAGGTGTACAGAACGATTTGATAGCTATCTGGCTAAATTCCTGGGACCAAACTAAGGTCTCCTACTTCTCGCCATCCTGGACTCCTCACAAATGTGATCTTTTGATATTGTATAATGGATTATGTGTCAACATCTACAAGATCTCCATAACTCGGTGGACCAGTGTTTCCCAAAAGAGCAATAACTTATGTTACAAAATCATCTGTGGGTGAAAGACCTAGTCAAAGTGCAAGAAACACCAGTGGCTTTAATGTAACAGAGTACAAAAGATTCACTGACATGGTTTGAGATCCACCCACATTGCAACCTATCTCTAAGAAATAGCCACTTGTCAAATATCAAAGAAGAATATCCACGATTATCTAAAAAGATGGATAAAATGCTTCTCCCTTTTCCAAATGTACATGCGCATGAAGCTACATTTCTACATATGCTTTAAACAAAACAACATGTAGCAATATATGGAATGCATACACAGATGTGAGCATCCAGCTGTATATTGTTACGCCATTCATTAAAGAGATTTAGAAAAGTGTAAAGCAAATGCAAGAAATGGTTTTCTTTTGCTTTTTAAAGTATAGCAACTTTTCATTAAAAATATTATTTATGTTAACATGTAATGCCTTTATTACTATTATTTTAACTGAACTGATCAATATTCCTTAAACTTCTCAATTTTGGTTTCTGTACAGTAAATGCAGATAATATAGTTCACATAAACAAAGGCAGTGTTCTGTCCAAAATAAAAATTTAATCATATAACCTCCTTGATTAAAATTTTTAAAAACCCCTCTCAGTTTTCAGACTAGAAATCCAAACATTTTGCTTAAAATAGCCCATCAAATGTCTGATTTGAGGTATCCTCCAAAAACTTAATACGCAAAACTATTTTACTTCAAGAATTCTAAAAAGTTATCCCTGACACAAGAGTGCATGTCTGTGTTCAGGAATATTCACTGCAGAATTACCACAATATCAAAAATGTAAATGGAATCTAAACATGCAACAGTAGAATCTAATTGGTCATATCATGGTATAACCATAGCAAGTTACAGAAAAGCACATACAGTAGAATCCCAATTTGTAAAAGGGTTGGTAAATATGGGTCTTTTTGGGGTATGCTTAGTAAATTTCTGGAAAGAAAGACATCAAAATGCTAATGAAAGCTAGTTTAGAAATTAGAAAATACTTTCTTTGAAGAGTTTAACAGTTTTGCTTTTACATTTAGCACTTTAATATATCTGAAAATTATTTTGTATGTAATATGAGACAGGAGGCCTAATTTCTTTCTCATTAAACAGCCAATTGCCATAAGACTTATGCTAAATGGTTAATCCTTTCCTTGCATATTTGAAATGCTACGTTTATTCTATTAAACTCCTCTTATATACATGGTACTGACATAGGGGAGCATTCTGTTCCATTAAATATATTCGATTCCAGTGCCAGCACCAAATACCCTAAATAAGTATAATATTATAATATGTTTTGATATTGGGAAGGTCTAATACCCTCCATTATTCTTTTTCAAAACATTTTTTGGCTGTTTTTGCATTACTATTTCTCTAGACAAACTTTAGAATCAGTGTCTTTAATTACTAAACTATATTAAATGTATGCATCAGTTCAGAGAAACTTGACATTATTTATTTTTGTTTTTTATTTATTTATTTTTATTCAAGGACAGTTGACACTCAATATTACGTTAGTTTCAAGCGTACAACATAGCATCTCACAACTCTATGTTATGCTATGCTCAGCATAAGTGTAGCTACCCTCTGTCATCAAACAAAGGGAAACTTTATTTTAATAAAATTGATTCTCTCCATTGAGAAATAGGACATGTTTCTACTTATTCTTTTTTTTTTCTTTTTTCTTTTTTCTGTTCTTCAGGAGTAAATTTCTTGTTGTTTAGAGCTAAGTTTATGCCAGGTAGTTCCATTTTTATTACTATTGTAGAAATGATATCCTTTTTTCATTGTATTTTAAGACTGATATTGCTGGCCTTTAAGAAAGCTACTGATTTCTACATACTTAAGTCTGGCCACCTTATAGAAATTAAGTATGGAACTGCACAAAGCCATAATCCCATTTTGGCTTAGGGTCCTGTGTACCAACATTTTATCACCATGTGATAAAATAACATAGCTGAAAAGTGCAATGAAATAAAACCATGCTGTTCTTAATTCACACTGCATTCAGTTCTAGATAAAGACTACTGTGAGTGTGTAAGGCACAGAGCCATAAAGTGCAAGGGAAATGGGCTGATGGAAATGGGAGCACTCATCTCTATCAGCCTCTATCATCTATCAGATTGTGTAAAAAGGACACCAAATGTCACAATTTTCCAAAGTACAAAAGAAAGCAATTGGAATCAATGTTAGAAATATACATTACCTCCTCAGGAACTCCAATTCGGTTAGCTGGGATACTCTTAAAGAACTTTCCAAATAATTTTTCAGCCAAAGGACCATAGTTGTCAAAAGCAGTTGGGGAATAAATTATTCCCTTTGAGAATAAAAAAAGAACAAGATGAAGTACATAAAACTAAATTTTAAAATCACAAAGACATCAAGGCAGTCATCGACCAATGCCAAAAAGTAAGTTGCTTAAGGTTAATAAAAAAGTCAACATTTCTAATATTAATTTTTCTCAATCTTGTCAAAGAAATACAATTAACCACGATTACAAGTGGATTATCTGAATGTTTATTTTGTGACCTCTTCTCCCTAAAAAACCAGCCAAGTCCGAGATTTTTTCTGAAAAGATGTGTTCTCTAAAAACATAATTCAGTTAATAGATCAGAGAGGCACTTAAGTGGGAAAAGTGGGACAGGGCAGTCTATTCTGTTTTCCACCAGGATTCTCTGCTTGATAACAGAAGCCTGGGCTGTGGTTATGTGCGACATAGAAAAGACAGTGTTTTCATGGGTTTTAATTATGGCAAAACCACAATAAAATATTTGAATCTAATATAAATAAACTAAAATTTTAATTGTTTGGGAATTCTTTGATTTAGTTTTTACGAGCTTTCAAGTATGGTGCCAAGACATTTTCTCTTCACTTTTAATCAATCTTTAACTTAAACTGGACCTTAATTTTTTCCTCTCTCTCCTAATGAAGCGTTAATGATACACCAAGAAATAACAAAATAACCTGGCAAAATATTCATTCTCTAAAGCAGAGGTTCTCAATCTTCACTGTGCATTTGAATTTCCTAAGTGGCTTTTAAAAATACCAACACCTCGACTCCAAGCATACATTTCAATATTTTTAAACATTTCATAAATAATTCTAAGATAGTGTCAAGACTGAGAATCACTGGCTTCATTTCACCGCTCAACAGTCTAATCGTAAATCGAAGCATAAGTCTCTCCAATTTTATTTTTGAAACCCCATGTTTTCTAGTATGCATGCGTATGAACAAATACCTCCATCAACAATACAAAGGGAATCAGAAAAGCACAATTTGTCAATAGCTTTCATATGGAACGTTTACCTACAGGGGCAACACAGTTGATCCTTACTCCACTGCTAGCCCATTCCACAGCCAAGGACTTGGTGAGGTTGTAAACCCCTTCTCTGGCAGCTCCACTATGCCTTTGAAAGACAAAGCATAACAATTCCAATCAGCATCCACTGAATGTTTCTCTCATTAGTTAAAGTGACAGGTATATCAGTGACCTGTCAGACTCCTGCAGATACATTCTTGTCGAATCTGTCTTTTGGAGTCTTTGTTTTAACAGTGGGAAAGAAGTGGGTCCTTTAATATTAAAGCCAAAACACAGCTATCTAATAGTTAAACAAAACTTATATGACCAGCCCACACAATATCCTCCAAAATATGACCATAAGAGAAATTTTTTTTAAAGATTTTTATTTATTTGACAGAGAAAGATCACAAGTAGGCAGAGAGGCAGGCAGAAAGAGAGAGGAGGAAGCAGGCTTCCCGCTGAGCAGAGAGCCTGATGTGGGCACTCAATCCCAGAACCCTGAGATCATGACCTGAGCTGAAGGCAGAGGCTTAACCCACTGAGCCACCCAGGTGCCCCAAGAAGAGAAATATTTTGAAGATCTTTTATTATGTAGAAAAACTAACAGATTGGTTATTTTGAGGGTTACAAGTGTGGTTATTTTTTAAATCAGTTTTAGATGACAAGGGATGAGAAATTCATATATTGGGCTAAAAATAGTATCAATAGAATTTCTAGACACACCAAAATTTAAGTAAATTTTAATATATTTCCAGGTAGGAAGTTCAAAATAGTTAAGTCTGCATTGATATGGGGTCTTAGACACAAGATACAGATACACTGTGGCTTAGAATTTCTAATTATAAGGTCCTTGGCACAAAGTGTGTGAGATCTGGGGGCATATCCACTTCTCATTGGAGAGGACCTACAGAGCCCAACCTTCTTGGAGAAAACCCATCTCTGTCCCAGTGTTGGCCACAGCAACCCTGGTGGGACTCCAGGCAGAAGCCAACCACTTTGTCAGAATTATCCAAGCAACCCTATCACCATCAGATGTGGTCACAACTTCTGCTGCTACTGCATCCAGCAGTCCTGGGTCGATCTATAGGACACATTCCCTTGCACTGCCTACTGCCCCCAATGCTAAGAGGGGCCCAAAAGCAACACTTTGGCTGGGAAGGATAATGGAAATTGCCAGGCTTCTCCACAACACCAGGAGCAAGAGGCAAGGGCAGGAATAAACATGCTTATGTAGGGTTTTGGAGGGGAAGAGGTGGGGGGATGGGAGAGCCTGGTGGTGGGTATTAAGGAGGGCATGTATGATATGGAGCACTGGGTGTGGTGCATAAACAATGAATCCTGGAACACTGAAAAAATAAAATTAAATTTAAAAAAAGAAAGAAAGAAAAAGAAAGTGGTGAGGGAGGAAGAGATTTCTTATGTACACAGGGAGGAACATCAGAATAATGTCAGACCCATCCACAGAGACCTGGCAAGCCAAAAAGGGCTGGCAAGATATACTCAACATACTAAATGAGAAGAACATGCATGCAAGGATACTTTATCCAGAAAGGCTGTCATTCAGAATGGATGGAGAGATAAAGAGCTTCCAAGACCGGCAGAAACTGAAGGAATATATCACCACAAAGCCGGCCTGCAAGAAATATTAAAGGGGGTTCTATAAAAGGAGAAAGACCCCAAGAGTGATAAAGAATGGGAATTTACAGAGACAATCTGGAGAAAAAAGGACTTCATAGGCAACATGATGACAATAAAATCATATCTTTCAATACTCACTCTCAATATGAATGGCCTAAATGCTCCCATGAAACAACACAGGGTTGCACATTGGATAAAAGGACATGACCCATACATATGCTGTCTATGAGAGACTCATTTTGACCTAAAGATACATCCAGACTGAAGGTGAAGGGATAAAGAACCATTTTTCATACCCACAGACCTCAAAAGAAAGCTGGGGTAGCAATTCTCATTTCAGAAAAATCAGATTCTAAGCTAAAGACTGTAATTAGAGATACAGAAGGACACTATATCATTCTTAAAGGGTCTATCCAACAAGAGGATTTAAAAATTGTAAATATCTATGCCCTCAACATGGGAGCAGCCAACTACATAAGCCAACTGTTAACCAAAAAAAAAAAAAAAAAAAAAAAAAAAAAGAGAGAGAGACATATTGCTAACAATACATTAATAGTAGGAGACCTCAACACTCCACTCTCAGCAATAGATCATCTAAGCAGAAAATCAACAAAGAAACGAAAGCTTTGAATGACACACTGAACCAGATGGACCTCATAGATATGCTACAGAACATTTCACCCTAAAACATCAGAATACTCACTCTTCTCCAACACACATGGAACTTTCTTCAGAACAGACCACATACTGGGTCACAAATCAGGAATCAACCAATACCAAAATACTGAGATTATTCCCTGCATATTCTCAGACTATAATGCTTTGAAACTGGAACTCAATCATAAGAAAAAGTTTGGAAGAAATTTAAACATTT
Source organism: Ailurus styani (assembly GCA_002007465.1). Classification (NCBI taxonomy): domain Eukaryota; kingdom Metazoa; phylum Chordata; class Mammalia; order Carnivora; family Ailuridae; genus Ailurus; species Ailurus styani. The sequence goes on from LNAC01000275.1 coordinate 1,597,092, forward strand.
GGAAGCTAAACTTCATCCTGCTTGAGAATGTTTAGGTCAACCAGGAAATCAAAGAACTTAAACCTCTCTCAAAAAAACAGAAAAATTCCGAGTACACAAATTAACTTTACACTTTAAAGAACTGGATAAAGAATAACAAATAAAGCCTAAACCACTCACAAGAAGAGAAATAATTAAGATTAGAGCAAACATCAATGAATTAGAAACCAGAAATACAGTAGAGCAGATCAATGAAACTAGAAGCTGGCTCCTTGAAAGAATAAGATTGATAAACCAGTGGCCAGACTTATCCAAAAGAAAAGAGAAAGGACCCAAATTAATAAAATTATGAATGAATGGGGAGAGATCACAACTAACATCAAGGAAACAGAAACAATTATTAGAAATTATTATCAACAACCATATGCCAATAAATTAAGGAACCTGGAAGAAATGGATGTCTTCCTGGAAACCTATAAACTACCAAGACTGAAACAGAAAGATACTGACAACCTGAATAGACCAATAACCAGTAATGATATTAAGCAGTGATCAAAAACCTCCTAAAAAACAAGAGTCCTGGGCCTGATGGATTTCCTGGAGGATTCTACCAAACATTCAAAGAAGAAATAATACCTATTTTCCTGAAGTTCTTTCAAAAAATACAAACAGAAGGAAAACTTCCAAACTCATTTGGTGAGGCCAGCATTACCTTGATCCCAAAACCAGGCAAAGACCACATCAAAAAGGAGAATTATAGAACAATATTCCTGGTGAATATGGATGCCAAAATTCTCAACAAGATCCTAGCTAATAGGATCCAACCGTACATTAAAAGGATTATCCATCATGACCAGGTGGCATTTATCCCTGGGATGCAAGTTCGTTCAACATTCGCAAATCAGTGTGATAGAACACGTTAGTAAGAGAAGAGTCGAGAACCATATAGTCCTCTCAATTGATACAGAAAAAGTATTTGACAAAATACAGCATCCTTTCCTGACTAAGACTATTCAGAGTGTAGGGACAGAGGGGACATTTCACAATTTCATAAAAACCATCCATGAAAAGCCCACAGCGAATATTATTCTCAATAGAGAAAAGCTGAAAGCCTTCCCCTTAAGATCAGGAATGCAACAAGGATGCCCACTCTCATCACTATTGTTAAACATAGTACTAGAAGTCCTAGCAACAGCAATCAGAAAACAAAAAAAATTGAAATGTATTCAAATTGGCAAAGAAGAAGTCACATTCTCTCTCTTCGCAGATGACATGATACTTTATGTGGAAAATCCAAAAGGCTCCACCCCCAAATTACTAGAACTCATACAGCAATTCAGTAATGTGGCAGGATACAAAATCAATGCACAGAAATCAGTTGCATTTCTATACACCAGCAATGAGACAGAAGAAAGAGAAATTAGGGAATTGATTCCATTTACAATAGCACCAAAAACCGTAAGATACTTTGGAATAAACCTAACCAAAGAGGTGAAGGATCTATACTCTAGAAACTACAGAACACTTACAAAAGAAATTGAATAAGACACAAAAAGATGGAAAAACATTCCATGCTCATGGATCAGAAGAATAAACATTGTTAAAAGGTCTATGCTGCCCACAGCAATCTATACTTCAACACCATCCCTATCAAAACACCAATGGCATTTTTCAAAGTGCTGGAACAAACAATCCTAAAATTTGTATGAAGCCAGAAAAGACCCTGAATCGCCAAGGAAATGTTGAAAAAGAAAAACAACACTGGGGCATCATGTTGCCCGCTTTCAAGCTATATTACAAAGCTGTGATCACCCAGACAGCATGGTATGGGCACAAAAAGACACACAGATCAATGGAACAGAATAGAGAGCCCAGATATGGACCCTCAACTCTATGGTCAACTAATCTTTGACAAAGCAGGAGAAAATATCCAATGGAAAAAAGACAGTCTCTTCAATAAATGGTGCTGGGAAAATTGAAGAGCTATATATAGAAGAATGAAATTTGACCATTCTCTTACACCAGACACAAAGATAAACTCTAAATGGATGAAAGACCTCAATGTGAGATAGGAATCCATCAAAATCCTAGAGGAGAACATAGACAGTAACCTCTTCGACATCGGCCACAGCAACTTCTTGCTAGACACATCTCCAAAGACAAGGGAAACAAAAGCAAAAATGAACTTTTGGGACTTCATCAAGATCAAAAGCTTTTGCACAGCAAAGGAAACAGTCAACAAAACAAAGAGGCAACCCATGGAATGGGAGAAGATAATTTGTAAATGACACCCCAGACAAAGGGCTGGTATCCAAGATCTATAAAGAACTTCTCAAACTCAACACCCAAAAAACAAATAATCAAGTCAAAAAATGGAAGACATGAACGGACACTTCTCCAAAGCAGACATAGGAGTAGCTAACAGACACATGAAAAATGCTTAAGTCATTAGCCACCAGAGAAATTCAAATCGAAACCACATTGAGATACCACCTTACACCAGTTAGAATGACAAAAATCAGAAAGGCAAGAAATAACAAATGTTGGAAAGGTTGTGGAGAAAGGGGAGCCCTCTTATACTGTTGGTGGGAATGCAAGTTGGTACAGCCACTTTGGGAAACAGTGTGGAGGTTCTTCAAAAAGTTAAAAATAGAGCTACCCTATGACCCAGCAATTGCACTACTGGGTATTAATCCCCAAAGATACAGATGTAGTGAAAAGAAGGACCACATGCACACCACTGTTCATAACAGTAATGTGCACAACAGCCAAACTGTGGAAGGAACTGAGATGCCCTTCAACAGATGAGTGGATAAAGAAGATATGGTCCATATATACAATGGAATATTACTCAGCCATCAGAAAAGATGAATACCCACCATTTGCATCAACACGGATGGGACTGGAGGAGATTATGCTAAGTAAAATAAGTCAAAGAGGGAAAGACAATTATCATATGGTTTCACTTATTTGCAGAACATAAGGAATAGAATGGAGGACATTAGGAAAAAGAATGGAGGACATTAGGAAAAGGAAAGGAAAAATGAACGGGGGGAGCAAACCATGAGAGACTATGGACTCCGGGAAATGAGGGTTTTAGAGGGGAGGGGAGNAGAATGGAGGACATTAGGAAAAGGAAAGGAAAAATGAACGGGGGGAGCAAACCATGAGAGACTATGGACTCCGGGAAATGAGGGTTTTAGAGGGGAGGGGAGTGGGGGGGATGGGTTAGCCCAGTGATGGGTATTAAGGAGGGCATGGACTGCATGGAACACTGAGTGTTATATGCAAACAATGAATGTTATACACAAACGTGGAACACTATATCAAAAACTAATGATGGTGACTAAGATAACATAATTTTAAAAAAAGGAATAATTATTTCGAGATCCATCCATGTTGTTGCATGAGTTAATAGTTCATTACCTCTTATTTCCAAGTAGTAGTCTGTTATATAGATATACCACAGTGCGTTTAGTCATTCACCCACTGATGGGCATTTGAGTTACAAACTGTCTGTCCATGGGAGACATGAGTTGCTTTTTTGACCTATCTTTTGCCCTCATAATTATTGACGACCCAAAAGATCAGCAGCTCAGACTAAACTCCCCTGCACAGATGTAATGGAAAATAGACTAGCCTTAGACATTAAGAAAAATGTTCCAAGACACCAACACGACTCAAACATATACACAAGATATCCAGATAGCCTTTCAACAAATCAAAAGATGCTCCACAGTGAATACCATTTCTTGACCATGAGAGTTGTCCAAAAGTTGGCAACACACATTTTGGGTCAGGCTCTCGGGAACATGTACTCTCATACTTTGCTGGTTGGAAATACCTAAAAGTATGCATTGACCCTTCACCTTCACCCAGAAATCCAACTTCCAGGATGTACCCTGAAGATAAAACTCTACAAATATGAAACAGATATGTACAGTTTTATTCACTGCAGAATTATTTGTAATGAAAATACAGAAACAATACAAATTTCTATTAAGTTTGAGATATTATGTGCATTTGAAAAGAGGAATTTGAAAAGAAATCTGTAAGTCCATAATAGTGGCATACCAAAACATTTACTACTATTAATAATAAATATATAGAGAAAGAAGGAATGGCTGTTGCAGAAAAGTCATTTTACAGAAGAATATCAGCTAATAAATACAGAAGCAATTATGAAATCAGAAAAATCAACCTCTTCTCACTCCTAATGTAGTAAGTGATTAAGGTAAGAATCAACAATGGTTGCAAAAATCACAATGGTAAGCAGGGTATTCATGCAGTGCCAAAATATCCTGCAGATTACAGATTACATATTACTAATAAAGGAAGTAAGGTCACCATCTTACTTGGTTAAAAGGTTATCTCTGGGATGAGACGGTATAGAGCACTCAACTTTGTGCCTTATGCAGTTTTATACATATGTAAAAACTACATCTATTTCATAAAAAGGATACGTCTATTCCATAAAAAGAAATATTCCATTTTAGAAAAATTTTAAAAATTTTTAATTAAAAAAATAGAAGGAATCAGAACTTATAGAAGATATGAAAGAAATCGACAAAATGAATTTTTTGTAAGCCAGACTTTTTAACTGCTAAACGTATGGTTTTCAAGTAGCTTCCTGGAACACGGTTTTTCTCTTTGTTCTATGTGGATGCCCTTTTAGATTATTAAGAAAGAATCTACCAAGCCAGTAGGCTAAATTAGTTCACAGATTGGCTTTTTTTTAAATCTATTTCCAACAGAAACATTTACCAAAATCAGAGTAAGAGTTAAACGTGTCAAACTCCGTTATGGAGTAACAATTTAGCAGTTCTGTCTAAAATTGAAGTTCACAGTATTCAACTCTAAATTAATCTAAATTTGTTTCATTTACACACGTTAACAAAAAAAAATCTCTCCAGACAATGATGACCAGTTTAGTGACAGCTGGATTAGGGTTACTGGATAAAATACAGGACATTCAGTTAAATTTGAATTTCACATAACAACAACAACAAAATTTAGCATAAATATGCCCATGCAATATTTGGGATAGACTTATAAGAAAAAAACTTAATGGGGCCTCCTGTTTTTATTTTCTTGGTAAACCTGGCCAGCCTAAAATGCATGGGAATGTTTTGGAAGTTTTCATGGGAATGTGTTTAAATGTTTACATGGGAATGTTTTTACAGTTCAAATAAAGGGCAATGCTAGGTATTGAGATCAAAACTCATTACAGGATTAAGGACTGTGACTTATGAAATTTTCTCCACCCTACTCTCTCCCCATTTGGAGGACAAACCCCTAAAACACAGGGAAAAAAAAATATATATATATACACGCACACAAATATATACATATATAAAGTATGCTTACACAAATCCTGGAAATCCATTTTTGGTAAGGATAGTAATATTGACAATAGATCCTCCATGCTCTTTCATCCAGGAGTTGTAAACTGCAGGAAACAGCCAATGACAATCATATGAAATAGTGTCCTAACTCTCTTCTCACCCATTGTCCCAGCATCTTGCTGGCTATTTAAAAAATTTTAATTTACATTTCCTTTTTATAAAAAGCCTGATATGAATGATATGTGAATATAATTTACATATCATGAAACTCATCCACTTTATATGTACAATTTAATGATTTTTAATAAATATACAGAGTCATGCAACCACTATCACAATCCAGTTTTAGAACATTCCGTCACCCCCAAAACATTCCTTTGTGCCCATCTGCAACCCAAGCCATCCCACGCAAACCCTCATCTACTTTCCATTTATATAAATTTGTCTTTTCTGGACATTTCACATATATGAAATCACACCATATGTGGTCTTTTGTGTCTGGCTTCTTTTACTTAGAATAATGTTTGTGAGGTTCATCCATGGGGTAACATGTATCAATAGTTAATTTTTATTGCTGAATAGTGTTCCAGTGAATAGATACGCCGTATTTCATTTATCTTTCACCAGATGAACATTTGGATTGTTTCCACTGGTGGGTGATGATGGATACAAACTTTTGTGTGGACAAAAGTTTTTATTTCTCTTGGGTAGATGCTTAGGGGTGGAACTGCTGGGTCATATGGTAACGTATGTTTAACTTTTTAACAAACTGCCAAAATATTTCCCAGTGTCTCCACTATTTTACATTCCTACCAGAAATGCATGAGGGTTCCAGTTTCTCCATGCCATTACTGCTTTTTTTATTATAGCCATTCTAGTGGGTATGAAGTGATACTTCACTGAGGTTTTGATTTGCTTGTCCCAAATGACTAATGGTGCTGACAATCTTCTGATGCACTTATTAGCCATTCATTTATCTTCTTTGGTAAAACATCTATTCAAATATTTTGCCCATTGTTTAGTTGGTTTGTTTTCTTAATATTGAATTATAAGAGTTCTTTTTATGTTCTGGATACAAGTTCTTTATCATATATGTGATTTCCCCCAGTCTATGGCTTATCTTTTCATTCTCTTAATGTTGTCTTTTGAAGTGCAAACATGCTTATTTTTAATTAAGTCAAGTTTATCAATTTTTTTACCTTAGGCATGGTATTTTGGATGGTGTATCTCAGGACTCTTTGCCTAAGTCAAGGTCATAAAGATTTTGTCCTTCACTTGCTTCTAAAAGTTATACAATTTTACTTTCTGGATTTAGGTCCATGGTCCATTTTGTGCTTTTGGTTAACTTTTATTTATGGTATGAGGTAAAGATCTTTTTGCATGTGGATATCCAACTGTCCAGCACCATCTGCTGAAAACATGATCATTTCCCCGAAAGAATTGCCTTGGCCCCCTTGGTGAAAGTCATAAATATAAGGGTTTGACCACAACTATAAGGGTTTATTTCTGGACTCTGAAATTTGTCCAAAATATCTACACATCTACCCTTATGCCAATACCACATTGTCTTTAAATCAAGAAGTATAAGTCCTCCAGCTTTCCTGTTTTGCAAAATTGTTTTGGCTACTCTGAGTCCTTTGCCTTCCACATGTATTTTAGGATCTGCTTGTCAATTTCTGCAAAAATAATAGGGACTGCGTTGAACCTACATATCAGTTTGGGAAGAACTACCATTTTAACCATATCGAGTCTTCCAATTCATAAACGTTCAATGTTTTTCCATTTATTTGATCTCCTTTTATTTGTCAGCAATGTTTTGTAGTTTCTAGATACAAGTTTGATCCTTCTTTTGTTAACTTAATTCTTTAAGTATTTTCTTTTCAATTTTTTTCTTTTTTAGGGGGAGAGAGCGGGACCAGGGGGGGTGCAGAGGTGCAGAGGGAGAGGGAGAGAGAATCTTAAGCAGTTTCCACATCCAGCACAGAACCCTACGCAGAACTCGATCTCATGAGAGCTCATGACGTGAGCTGAAATCAAGAATCAGATGCTCAACTGACTAAGCCACCCAGGCGTCCCTCATTCTTTAAGTATTTCATCCTTTTTTGAAGCCCCATTTGATATCCAGCCACAAACTCTATTCATACAAATCAAGACAATGTCAGATATGTACCCTCAAGACTCGCTTCAATAGAATTCTAATTTTTAGAATGTAAAGGCCAGAGAACAATGCAAGACCTATTCCTATTAAAAGCTTAGACAAAAATAAGAACGGTTTCCCATTATTTCTTAATGCTTTCCAGTGAGTTCTTACCAATTCATACTATGACAGAAAAAGGAGGTAAAGCCACTAGAAAAGAAGACATAAAATATAGTATTTTTGGACTCTAAGATAATTCTTTCATATTATCTTGAAATTGTTGAAACTGGGTTGTTTTACAGTTGGTGGCTTCTTAAGATACAAATAACGCTGTTTGTACTTTCTTAGTGGTATATAAAATGATGGTGCATTTCACCAAAGATACATTGACTGTATCTTTGACTCAATGAAATACATTATTTATTTTTAGACAATGCGATTGTGTACCTAAAACGCCTGAAAGACTAATTTCAAAAACTGTTAGATAAAGCCACAAATTACTAGACAAAGCTACAAGATGAACTTGAAAAGATAATTCAGCTGAAAATAATTGGGAAAAGAGCCCATTCAAAATAGCAGGGGTCGAGGTGCCTGGGTGGTTCAATCAGTTAAGCATCTGACTCTCGATTTTGGCTCAGGTCTTGATCTCAGGGTCATGAGTCCAAGCCCTGTGTTGGGCTCTGTGCCCATCATGGAGCCTACTTAAAAAAAAAAAAAAAAAAAAAAATTTACATGACAAAAACCACAAACTTTTGCCAAAAAATATAAAATAAAAATCCATTAATAGAAAGATGTGCCATGGTGCAGAGATAATATTTCAACATATTGTCAAATGATTGACAGGTTGAACACAATTCCAGTCAAATTCCCCACCAGGATTTTTGAGGAAAAAACCTGAATATAAAATTAATCTGAAAGAATAAAAGGGGGGTGCCTGGGTGGCTCAGTTGGTTAAGTGTCTGCCTTCAGCTCAGGTCATGATCCCAGGGTCCTGGGAACGGGCCCCGCATCGGGCTCTCTGCTCAGTGGGAAGCCTGCTTCTCTCTCTCCCACTCCCCCTGCTTGTGTTCCCTCTCTCTCTGTGTCTCTCTCTAGCAAATAAATAAATAAATAAATAAAATCTTAAAAAAAAAAAAGAACTCTGAAATCATCTTTGTGTTTTCCCCCTGGCTTCCAGGGCTATCACGGGAATATTTCTTCAGGAAATGTGAGGCAGTCTCAGATGCCAATCACAAGTCCAGCTGGTTACACGTGCTTCTGACCAACAGGCTACAAGTCAGAGGTTCCCATGAACCTTTCCTCGGATTTGCTTAATTTGTCGTTGTGGCTCACAGAACTCAAGAAACTAGTTTCCTCCACTAGATTAATATGTTATAAAAGATGTTATATAAAAGATGTTAGGGGATGTGAATCAACAGGCAGATGAAGAAATACACGGGGCAATATCCTGAACACAGAAGCTCTGTCTCTGTGGAGTTTGAAACTGACAGGGTATCACGTGAAAGTGTTTGATTTACCAATCCTACCCTTTTATGTTTTTATAGAGGCATCATTATGTAGTCCTGATGGATTAAACTAGTGACTTACTAGACCTTCAACCCCTCTTCTCTGCCCAGAAATCAGGAGACGAGACTGCAGTTTCAACTCTCATCAAGGTTGGGGGTAACCTACCCCCATCTTTAGGGGATTTTCAAAAGTTACATCATTAACATAAACCCAGCTGTGGTTGAACAAGACTTGTTATGAATAAAAGACACCCATTTCACCTGTGTGACCCTGAAGCCTTTTCAGGAACTAAGAGACCAAATATTATAACAAAAGATTCACCCATTGCTCTTACTGCTCAGGAAATTCCAAGAGCCTTGGGAGCTACGGAACCAGGAACTAGAGACAGACCAAAATACATCCTCATTACAAATCACAACATCACAGTCCTTAATGATTATGGAACTACCGCGTTATTCCTAACTATCCACCTGGACTTTTTATGAGGGAGAAACAAACTATCTTATTTAAGTTCCTATTTTTCAGTGGTCTCTACACTGAAACAGCCAGCCACAACGAATATAAAGTTTTATGCTACTAGTTAGATAAAGTTGAAAGCCAGGAATGTCTGTAAGATTTTGACTTACAAATATTAAGAATATAAAGCCTAATCCATATTAGGGTGAAGACCCTTTAGGTTGGAATTTTACTCGTTCTATGGTTTTCATCATAAAAATGTCTTCGATAGTTTTTAACAAAACCCTTGAGTTACTCAACCTCAGGAGTTGAGTATCACCACCTATGAAATATAACTTTCAATCCAAAGATAGGCATGAATGCTAATTAGTTGTTAGTTAGAAAGAATGTGAACTCTGTCCGGCATTCTCCCTGAAAATTTGGCAAGTTAATGAAAAGGCCCTTACAACAGATTTAATAGATTCATTTCTTTAAAATTAAGTGTGAGGGGTGTCTGGGTGGCTCAGTTGTTAAGCGTCTGCCTTTGGCTCAGGTCATGAGCCCAGGGTCTTAGGGTTGAGCCCCCCATTGGGCTCCCTGATCTGTGGGAGGCCTGCTTCTCCATCTCCCACTCCCCCTGCTTCCGTTCCCTCTCGCTGTGTCCCTCTCTGTCAAATAAATAAATAAAATCTTTTTAAAAAATAAAATAAAAAATAAAAGTGTGAGGTTTTTTTTAATTTTAGGAACAACTTTGTAGCTATATCTTTGTACAGATTCTTAATAATTTTCTCATGATAAATTCCTAGAAATAAAATTATAAGATCAAACCATATCCATATTTTACAAATATTGCCAAATTACTATCCAGAAATGCAACAATTTACATTTCTGTGTTGTATGCAAGTAAATCAGGGCAGTTGATGCTGACATGGAGTTTCTGAGCCCCTAACAATTCTCTTTGAAGATTCTCTATGATCTAGGGGCACCTGGGTGGCTCAGTTGGTTGAGCCTCTGCCTTCGGTTCAGGTCATGATCTCAGGGTCCTGGGATTGAGCCTGGCATCGGGCTCCCTGCTTGGTGGGTAGCCTAATTCTCCCTTTCCCACTCCCCCTGCTCATGTGCTCTCTCTGTCTCTAATAAATAAATAAAATCTTTAAGAAAAAAAAAAGATTCTCCATGATCTTTAAATCAAGATACCTTGACTTTTGGGTTATTGATCATACTTGCCTGCTTTGCACATGTAGAAGGTGCCTGTCAGGTTGGTCTCAATCACAGCATGCCATCCCTTTGCACTGATGTATTCTGTAGGCGCCATGAACTGGCCTCCTCCATTGTTTACCAAAAAATTGATCTTACCATAAATATCTAAGGAGGATTTGACCAAATTGTTCACCTAGAGAAGAATGTTAAAAATAAACTGGTTAATAACCTAACTTGCTAGTTGGACTGATAGCTTACTCTGGGAGAAGAAAGAACTTGCCGTCTGTCGCAGTAAATGGTATCAGTAACAGTAACTGAAATCAGGTTAAAATTAACATTAAGAAAAGACTTAAAATGGGTGCCTGTCTGGCTCAGTTGGTATAGCACGCAACTCTTGATCTTGGGGTTGTGAGTTTGAGCCCCATGTTGGGTCCAGAGATGACTGATTACTTAAAAATAAAATCTTAAAAAAAAAAATAAAGACAAGAAATGACTTAAAGGGCAAAAGGCACAAAAAGTAATCTCGCTGAGACCACATCCTTGCTTAGCTTCCTTGGATTATTGTTTCTTTCCTCTCCTCCCCCTGGAGGTAATACACTCAATACATCATTAGCAAAAGAATCTCTTTTACAGGCTCTGCTTCTAGTTAACCTCATCTAAGCTACCATAGGAACATCTGAAGCATTAGTTTTAGGGACCACTACTGTAAATAAAATGAACAAATAAGTGATATAGACATATTTGCATTACCTCCTCTTCTTTGCGGATGTTGCATTTTATGGGAGTGACCTGAGCCGGGTTGGTGGGGGGCAGCCTGGCCTTCAGTTCACTTGCAACAGATTTTAATCTCTCAAAGTTACGAGATGCAATGACCACATTACACCCTGAAAAGAAAACAGTCAAAAAATAAGCAAATATGCTTTCATTGGAAAATATGCTTTCACTGGTTGTCTAAATTAAGGGGGGGGGGAGTTCAGAAATTGTTTTATGTGTACCCAGAAAAAAAATGATTCAGGACTTCTGCCTCTTGGTTAAGATGGAACATCAATAACCGAATTTACCCTCCAGACTAAAACAACAAAAAAACCGGTCAAAGTACAATGCGGAATGGTTTTCAGGCACTGGACACGGGGTAGCATGGCACAGCGATCTCAGAAAGTGAAAACGAACAATGTGAGCCCTATGATCATTCCAGCTTGAGGCCTGGAGAGTTTCTCAGGTGCAGCCCAGGGAGGTGGAGGAGGAACCCATTCAGACCCCAGAAGGAGATGAAGTTGGGAGTCCAGGGAGGCCAAGACAGCACTGGAAATAGTGTTTCAAACAGGCAAAACACTGTTGGAAGGGGCACTGGGTAAAATACTTAGAAAGGTATAGGCCTGAGTATTGAAGCAAAATTAGCCCCAGATTAAAGGCCGTTCAGGTCATTACTTAACATATAACAAGCCTCTCTTAAAATCAAACTCTTTCCAAGTAACCTAACAGAATTAACAACTTCGGTGATGCAATTAACACAGAACAAAGCTCAAGAATATTTAAATGAATATAAAAATAACCAGCGTCCAACAAGGTAAAATTCAAATGTCTAGCTGTAATGCAAAGGAGCAGGTAAGTACAACCCACAATGAGGAGAAAGGTCACTTAATAAAAACAGAACCAGAGTGCGCCTGGGTGCCTCAGTGGGTTAAAGCCTCTGCCTTCGGCTCAGGTCATGATCTCAGGGTCCTGGGATCAAGCCCCACATCGGGCTCTCTCCTCAGCAGGGAGCCTGCTTCCTTCTCTCTCTGCCTGCCTCTCTGCCTACTTGTGATCTCTCTCTGTGTCAAATAAATAAATAAAATCTTAAAAAATAAAAAAATAAAAACAGAACCAGAAATGGCAATGATGATATAATTAAATAAACCAGCGATAAAGAGAAAAATATGAAAAGTCTTCCCGCGTTTCCTCATTCGGCAATCCACAGGATGGATTCACTTTAAACACATCTATAAATAATTCCATAGCATAGCATATAAACAATTCCATGTTTGAATGGCACGTTATCTCTGATGCGAACTCTTCCCTTTAGTTCACAAATAGTGGTTTCATCTTTCAACGCTTCTGCAGCATTTCTTAGAAAGAACTCTTCCTTTCCCCCCTTGGTTTCAATGTCGCCCCATGTACAGCCTCTTGGCTTGGCCGGTCCAAGCCTCCCAGCGCTGCCTAGTACCTCCTGGCTCCCCGTGCGTGTCTCTGCCAACCCCTTGGTCTAATAACCCAGGGGGCCTGCCTCCTGGCTCCCCGTGCGTGTCTCTGCCAACCCCTTGGTCTAATAACCCAGGGGGCCTGCTCCCGTACCCAGGTGCAGGAGCTCTGTCGCGATGGCCTTTCCAATACCCGTCGCCCCTCCGGTGACGATGGCCAGATGGTTTTGCAGCAAGCCAGGGGCCAGGTAGCTCTTGTACTCGGCCCAAACGCTCATGTTGGCAAGCGGCCCGCACCTCAACAGCGCTAGCGTCACAGTCTCTGCCGCGTACGAGGTGCGCCGGGCTTAAGGCCCTGCCCACGTGACCGCCCGGGCCCTGCCCCGCCCCGTCGCCCCGCCCTCCCGCCGCGGCAGGTCCCCATCCTCCCAGCGAAAGGCTGCTCCCCGGCGGCGGCTGCTTGACTTGGTCTGGGTCTTCTGCCAGACTTTGTTCCCGGCATGTGTAGGTGAGATTTCTTGTTCGTTGGGTTTTTGTTTTTAAATTCCGATGCCATTTGGGGACCGGAGGAAGGGAAGCAGACAAAAAGCGGGCGCGTGCTCCATTTCCAAAAATCCTCAGTGCTTTAGCTCTCGTGGTTAATTAAGATGAATTCTCCAGGGCATCTGGGGAAAGAGAGGCTGCAGGCTCTGGCTCCAGTTACTGTGTGCCTCTGGTTGGGAAGGAAAGGGGCAGGCTTAGCTGAGGGGGAAGAAATCTGGCCTCCAGATCCTTTTCACCCTCTGGAAGGGACGCTGAGCGCT